>PVIU01028874.1:0-18349 GCA_004026605.1 Ondatra zibethicus
GAGGAGGAGGAGGAGGAGGAGGAGGAGGAGGAGGAGGAGGAAAGGCACATCTTCCCACCATGCTTAGCAAAAGCATCCCCATGACACCTTTGTTCTGGCCTCTGTCTTCCAGAGAGTCACACATTTCTGCTGTTTGGGCCACTCAGTTTGGAGTCTTTGCTGTGATCACATCAGAAAACAACCTTAAAACATGAATATAGGAAAATAATGCTGGACACCAAAAGCTATATGTTAAACCTCATACAAAATATTCAGAAAAGGCTACACAGTCTGAAAGCAACCCGTGGTGCCAGGAGCTGCGATGAGAAGACACGGATTAAAATGGAATGAAGAAACACAGTAGGATGGTGTGGGAGAATTGTCTGTATTCTGTCAATTATGTTTTAAATAAATACTGATTGGCCAGTAGCCAGGCAGGAAGTATAGGCGGGACAACCAGACAGGAAGTAGAGGCAGGTCTAAGAGAACAGGAGAATTCTGGGAAGAAGGAAGCCCATTTCTCCACAGTTGTGAGCCACCACAGAAGAAGCAAGATGTGATTGCCTCGCTGAAAAAAGGTACCGAGCCATGTGGCTAACATAGACAAGAATAATGGGTTAATATAAGTTATATGAGTTAATAAGAAGTCTGAGCTAATGGGTCAATCAGTTTATAGTTAATGTAGACCTCTGTGTGATTTCTTTGGGACTTAACTACTGTGGGAACCAGACAGAACCAGGACTGGGCAGGACAGAAAACCCAGACAACAGTAGGATAGGTGAGGAAGTGTGCAAGCACAAAAACTTGCTGGAGATATTGCACTCTACATAGGCGTAGATGTGTTTGATGGTATGTATGCCTCAGTGGCATGATTATTAAAGGAAAATTTCAAAATATACAAAAGTACAGTTGAAAAAAATACATAAAAACTGTAAAACATTCTTTCTTTGGGTATGGGTAATATAAAAACGGGAGGAAATCTTAACTAACGAAATCCCTAAGTGGTATTATTTATTAAATTTGAAAATGTACAACTAAAAGCTAAATAATTTTATGGCCAAAAAGTGCCATATGGAAGATCAACTTCAAAAATAATCTATTTGAGGAAAACTTTATCAGATGTCAAAGTGAACCTTTGTTACTAGACTCCTTTAAACAGTACAAGAGAAATAGAAAAGAAACAGGCGGGAAAATAGACGTGGCATGAAGAGCAAAGGCAGCTGAGGAAATGCACTTTCGATCTATCGACCAAAGCGTGCCGAAATCAAGCCAGCTCAAGCATCCAAGAAGCAACCAAGCAGCCGCTTAGGGGAGGGAGCGGGCCACTGCAGCCCATAATAACAGGTTACAGTACACTGCAGTTGCTCAGCCATCGAAGTGGAAGAGGCATTGAGCCACAGCGTTTACTGTTGGTGAGAATGAGATTGAGGGACAAGAACACGTCCACCATTCTTGTAGAAACGTGTTTGTGTGTCGTATTTATGCTTGTGTGTGTTCATGTGTGTCCACAGAGTCCAGAAGAGGACATCGAATGTCCTGCTGTCACTCTCCACTTTATGCCCCTGGGACAGAGTTTCTCAATGAACTCTCAAGGAGGCTGGCCAGCCAGTGGTATCCCGGGATCTTATTGTGTCTACCCATCCCATCAAGGAGGTTATAGGCATTCCTGGCTATGCCTTGCATTTCATGTGGTTTCTGAGTGTGTTGCGGTCAAGTCCTCATGCTTGTATAGTGAGGGCTCTTACCCACCACCTCATCTCCCCAACTCCTGAGAAACAGTCTTGTATTGGCCATTACATTAATATAGATGGTATATTGGGTCCACTCTTGAATGCCAAGAATCAACTCAAAAGTCATATTAACAAGGATACCTATTTTGTAATACTATCTGTAGAGGTAGCAATTCGGGATGGCATAGCGGGATCAATACATCAAGCCATATCCATTACTACAGAATGTTGCTCAATATTTAAAAGGTTAAGAGATGGCAAACTAGAATTATCTAGTTGATTTGAAAATTCTGTGAGGTTCTGTTGTATGAGAAACACAAGTTTCATTGAAGTGTATACTTAAGAAGATTTATGTGTATGTACGTGTGTGTGTGTGTGTGTATGAATGGGTGTGTATGAATGGGTGTGTCATCTATACTCTTCTATCATTATGGTATCACCTCTCTTTGTAACTAATATGCCACCTGTGGATTGCTTTTCTGAAGTCAAATCAATAACATGTTTCCCAGTTACCTTTTATCCTGTGAGCGTCCCATCACAGATCCTAGCCTAAATCAATTACTCCATTGGTGGTTGCAAAAGAGAAGTTTACTTATTTAAAATAAACTCTATTAGAGAATACCCAATCATTTCTAAAACTCTTTTTGTTCACAGCAGGCTTCAGGGGTTGCATGATCTATGATAGAGGTGGCCTTCCTCTCCTTCAACTTGGCCCTATCGACTAAACATAGAGACTTACCCCAAGCCTGCTTCTTTCCACCACAGCCCAACTGAATATGGCCGACATTGTGTTTTCTTCGAGACTATCTTACACTTTAAGAAAAAAATATTAGTGAAAGAGACAGGTAAATTATACCTGTGATTTTGGCAACTGCATTGGTGGTATAGATTAGTAAAACCAGAATAAAATTATTCATCTACTCTAACACTTCTGCATTTGACAGTTTCTTTTTGAAGTTCCTGCCAAAGGCTAGTTTTGTGATATTACCCATGAGTAGTATTTTTCTGAGTAGACTAAAAAAAAAATCTGTCTCCATAAAACAGATTGGGAAATTTCACAACACTGCATATTTCTTACTGCCTGATTTTTTGATGTTTAGTGCTTGGACTCTTTGAAAATAAGCTAGATCATTTTTAGTACCAGGGACTAAAAATGTAAATTATCTTGGCTTAAACTGAATTGTATGAAGGTGTGGTTCTGTGGCAAAGCATGCTTCATTTGTGTAAGGCCCTGGGTTTCATTCTAAGGTGGGGGGAACTAAGTACACGAAAAGTTTTCAAGTCTGTTCCAAGGATGCTATAGATGATGCTCTCTGGCTCCCTTAGAGTCTACACTGGGAAGAGTCAAGCGAGTGACCCTTTGTCTGAAAATCCAGATTTTGTGCTGATCTTTTCAGAGCTGCTCTGAAAGTGTAGCATGGATGCCCATCACGACTTGCATTTCCAGCCTTTTATCAATGAAAACATACAATTTAAAAGCAGTTTTGAGACTTTGGGTAGAGTTCAGTGGCAGAGCACAAAGGAGGCTCTAGGGGGTTGATTCCCACACTGCACAAAAAGACATGGAAATCTTAATCAGAAGGCTTCCCACTTTATGTAGAGGTATGAAGAGAATTCACTGAGGAATTACCGGAACGTTTATTTTTACATCATGGGATTGTTCCCCCCAATTTCTCTCTACCTGGACCTGATGGTAATTCTAGGCTTATAAAGTTACATAAAGCAAAAGCTTTATTCATGTGTCATGATGTTTTAGCTAAAAGGAAGATGGGGTTTGGTTCCAGCTCTGCTTGTGTGGTAATCTCTAGATTGTGGGATGCTACATTCTAAATAGTCTCTGTGTGTGTGCGCACATGCGTGCGCGCGGTCATGTATGTTCACATATGTATCTCTAATTTCTTTTCCTGTTTAAAATTCCATATTGTTAGACCAGTGATGCCACTTTACCTAACAAAAATGGTACCAAATACTTCATTCATCATTTCCAGCATATGTCCTAGACACACCCCTGTGGCCTGCATTGTTCTAGACAGAAGAAACAGAGGAACTGCCAGCTCAGCTCAAATATGGAAGAAGTAAAGGTCCATCCTGTCAAAGTCATAGTCACTCTTCCTCGTGAGAGTACTGCACTCCTCTGGGAAGTCCTCATTTTCTCATCATTCTGCGAGGACCCTTGCATCACCAGGGACCTGCTATGGCCATTCCTCTTCTGTTCACAGCTTCACCACCTCGTCTCATAGGCAGCTTGTGACCTAGTTCACGCCTTCCTTCAGGGCAGTTTCCTTCCTGGCCATGAGGACTGTCGCCAACAGCCCCGCTGTATCAGTGGTTGCATCTCTTCAATCTTCTTTCTAAATTCCTGACATTCACTGATTTGTAAACACCAGAGGGACTCTGAAATTTCACTCTTGGGCCTCTTGTCTTTTCTTTCTACTCCTGGAACCATTTATGTAGTTCCATGGCTTTGAGAATTGCTGCAGTTCCCAAATTCCTATCTTTTTTTTTTAATATTTATTTATTATGTATACAGTATTCTGTCTGCTTGTATGCCTGCACGCCAGAAGAGGACACCAGACCCCATTACAGATGGTTGTGAGCCACCATGTGGTTGCTGGGAATTGAACTCAGGACCTTTGGAAGAGCAGGCAATGCTCTTAACCACTGAGCTATCTCTCCAGCCCCCCAAATTCCTATCTTGAGCTCCACTTCTGCCTCACACTCCGGAGTCACATGACTGGTATTTACTAACCAAGGGAGAATAAAATTCAAATGCAGATACGGATGCTTGCTGAGATTTCCTGGTGATGGACTGATCTGCAGATGAGGTTAGAGCAGAGATTTGGGGGACCACATAGGCAGCTACAGAGCTGGGGGAACCCTCATAATTGTTCCAGTTGAGGCAAGACAGGTCTATGCGTGTGTGAACCAATTTCATCAGATGCAGTCTCCCTTAGTGAGGAGAAAGCCTGGAGTAGTTCCCTTCCACTGAGAGCAGCTTCTAGTTAAGATCCAGTTGGGAACTCTTGGCAGACATTTGCAGCATCTGGGGGAAGGGTCATCCAGGTGACATCACACAGCTTCTGCTGCCATCCAGCATCAGGTGGCCACTAATATCTGTTACTTACATAGCTTTTTCTTCAAAGTTGTATTCTTGAGTTCATCACTTATTTGCCCCTTATTCCTTTCTAGAGTATAACACCACGAGAGCAAGCATTTACTCTCTTTTGTTGTTAAGTTTTATATAACCCAGCTTCTGCCAAGACTAACCATAAAACAGTAAATAAATATTATTAGACATACTGTATGCTTACTAAATGCTAGGAACTATTTTACATCCAAGGAACATGGAAATAAATGAGACAGATGAAGCGACTGTTCTCATGGAACCGAGAATCAAGTAGAAATTATTTGTACACACAGAACGTAGGACATAAGTGTATATTTATACTGTAGTTTTTAAAGAGGAATTGGAGGGTCTGCGGATGTATCTCAGCTGGTAGAGTACTTGCTTAGCAAGCAGAAAACCCTTGGCTCCATCCACCACAGGGGCACACACCCATGATGCCATGCTTGAGAGGTAGAGGCAAGAGGATCTTCGGAAGTTGAAGGACATTCTCGGCTGTCTAGTGAGTTTGAGGGCAGCCTAGTGCACACAAAATCTTGTCTCAGACAACAGCGAAGTGGACGTACAGTCAAATTATGCTGATTAGTATTTTTCTGATCTAGCTACATTAGGCAATATGCCAAACAAGTTTTCAATGATTTTTGTGAAAATGGTGCAGACTAGGCTTAGAATCATTCATTTGCTTGGAAAGAAATCTTATATCATTGGGACACGCTTGTTTTGGCCAGTTGATGAGCAAATTATATGGGCTGGTGGGAGGGAATAAGAAACCCCAGCCCCGGTCCCCCCAAATAAAAGGGAATACTTACTTAACTGGAATTTTTATCAGCCTGCATTCCTTCCTCTACGGCTAAAGAGCAAGGCTGTAATTACATTTGAATAGATATGGGATAAAGTGTTTTTGCAATGAATGGATAATTTATGGTTACTTTGCATATACAAATATAATTTTTCCATTACTTTAGTTTTAGTGACAGTTAAGATGTAATAAAGACCAGGAAATAACACTTTAGCTTTTAAATCATTAGCGTAGAGCCACAGATGCAGCTTTTAATAGCAGCCATCTCCTCAAAAGCTGTGTTTTTCTGTGGCAGGTTTGATCTGCCCCCACAGCCAGCAGTTTCCCGTCACAGAGCTTCGGTGTGACAGAGGCTTGCTTCCTTGCCTGTTTTCGCCAATAATGTGAACATTCCCGCTATGTGTTTTCTTTGTGACAGTGAACATGACCACTGATTGTCAACTGTTGGATTGGGACACATGAGCTGCTTGCCCTTTCTAGCATTCTTGCATGGGAAATCTCAGATTGCTCAGGACATGTGAATCTGCAGGTCTCTTCCATCTTTGCACATTACTGTCTAAGGTGTGCAAATTAATTCAGGGAGAAAATTCCCTGTCCCTGCCTTCTGCATGTCATTTCAGCCTAGCAGTGAAAAAAGCTTGGAGATGACCCAAACCCATAAGAATGTTTACATTTGAGCCAGTAAGATGGTTCAGTGGGCAAAAGCACCTGTCACCAAGTCTGGTGACCCGAGATCAATCCTCAAACCCACATGCTGGAAGGAGAGAGCCAACTCCTGCCACTTGTCCTCTGATCGCATATGTACATGCAAACACATTCGTGCATATATACATATACACATTAATGCATACGTTCATACACATGTTTGTGCAAAATAAATAGATACATGCATAAGACAAGGTTAACAAGAACGTTAGTTTATTCATCTGAGACAGTCTGTGATGGTCAGTGCTAATGGACTGCTTTGCAGGACCTAGTGCCCTTAGGATGTGGCTCTCTGGGCATGCCTATGGGGAATATCTTGATTACATTAATTGGTGTGGGAAGACCCATCTTACCTGTAGGCAGGAGCAGTTTCTGGGCAGAGATCCTGAACTGTAGAGAACAAAGAAGCGGACTGAGCCTGCATTCATTGCTGCCTGCTCTTGATGTTGGATGTAAGGCTGTGGCCAGCTGCTTCAAGCTCCTACAGCCTTGACTTCCCCGCCATGATGAACTGTATCGTGAATTGTGAGCCAACATAAACATATTCTTTCTTAAGTTTTTTTTGGAGGGGGAAGTGGTTCAGGTTTTTTTTGTTTTTTTTTTGTTTTTTTTTTTTAATCAAAGCAAGAGGAAAAGAAATTAAAGTCTCATGTACCCCAGGCTAGGCTTCAAATCACTACGTAGCTGAGGCTAGCCTTGAATTCCTTCCTGCGGCCACTTCCTTTGTGCTGAGATTACACTCCTGCAGTGCTGGAACTGGAGCCCCGGACTTTGTCCATGTTGTGAAGCATTCTGCCAAGTGAGCTACAGTCCCAGCTCCAGGAATGTCTATATGAAAACTTAAAAAAAAAAAGATAAGGTAGTATTTGTATGTTTGCATTGTTTGCATGTGTGTGCGTATGTGTGTTTGTGCTATCCTGTCTGTACATGTGTGGAGACAAGAAACTGACTTCACAGATCTTCCTCTATTGCTCTCCACCTTCTTATTTTGCTACAGGGTCTCTCACTGAACCTAAAAGATGCTAAATAGACTAGACCCGTGGTCATCAAGCCTTTGGAATCTAGCTCTTTTCACCCATTAGGGCTTGGGTTACAGGTGCATATTACAGTGCAGGTTACAGGTGCGGGTTACAGGTGTACAAAGAGACTAGAATCCCATGAAGCCGGTACATGCAGTAGAGACACATCCCAGTGTCACTATCAGTGGCCCATCAGTCTGCCCCAGTTGTCAACCCCCTTCAGAGGGGCTTGGTTGTTCCCATGCTCGTTCACTCCCAGTCCAGTTGGAGTTTGTGAGCTACCATTAGCTCAAGCAAACTGTCTCAGTGGATGACCCCCTCATGGTCTTGAATTCCTTGCTCATACTCTCACTCCCGCTACGATTCAGCTGGATCTTGGGAGCTCAGTCCAGTGCTCTAATGTGGGTCATTGCCTCTGTTCCCATCTGTTGTTGGACAAAGGTTCTATGGTGATATTTAAGATAATCATCAGTCTGACTACAGGGTAAGGTCAATTCAGACACCCCCTCCTCTACTGCTTAGGGTCTCAGCTGGGTTTATCTCTGTGGGTTCCTGGGCATTTTTCTAGAGCCAGGTTTCTTGCTAACTCCATAATGGCTCCCTCAATCAAGATATCTCTTTCCTTGCTCTCATATCTGTCCTTCCTCCATCTCGACCATCCCATTCCTTCAAGTTCTCCTCAATCCCCCTTCTCCCCCCTACCCCTTACCCCCCTGCTCCCAAATTTTTGTCTGATTCCAATTTCCAGGTGGGTCTATATATGATTTTCTTTGGGTTCACCTTATTACTTAATTTCTCTAGGATCCTGAACTATAAGCTTGTTGAAGAAAGCATCTTCAACAAATGGTGCTGGCATAACTGGATGTCAACCTGTAGAAGAATGAAAAGAGATCCATATCTGTCGCCATGCACAAGACTCAAGTCAAAATGGACCAAAGACCTCAATATAAATCTGACCACACTGAACCTGATAGAGGAGAAAGTGGGAAATAACCTTCAATGCATGGGCACAGGAGAACACTTCCTATATATAACCTCAGTAGCACAGACAATAAGAGCATCAATAAATAAATGGAACCTCCTGAAACTGAGAAGCTTCTGTAAAGCAAAGGATACAGTCAATAAGACAAAAAGGAAGCCTACTGAATGGGAAAAAATCTTTACCAACCCCACAGCAGACAAAGGACTGATCTCCAAAATATATAAAGAACTCAAAACATTAGACATTAAAATTCTAAATAACCCAATTAAAAAGTGGTGTACTGAACTAAACAGAGAATTCTCAACAGAAGAATTTCAAATGGCCAAAAGATACTTAAGGACATGTTTTTCATCCTTAGCTATCAGGGAAATGCAAACCAAAACAACTTTGAGATACCATCTTACACACTGTTCTCGACTGAAGTTGATGTGATGTCATCACCAGCTCATGTATTGCTAAAGCTGGAGCTCCTTTACTAAGACAAATTTTAGTTTCCTGGCCAATATCAATTCAATGTTAATTGGCTGAGAGATCACCTCCATTTTTGATATTTAAAGCAAGGTCTTATACATCCCAGGCTTGCCTAAAACTCACTATGCAGACTCTGTGTGTAGTGGAGGATGCCCCAGAACATCCCATCCTCCTGTTTCTATCTCATCTCATTTCATCAGGTGGTGAGATAACAGGTGCGCGCTGCTCTGTCTGGCCGTTGGATAGTTAGTATCAGGTTGTCAATCCTGGAAGAGGGTTGCAGACATATGCTGGCTCCCACATCGTGTCCTCCACAGCGTCTCTTTGCTGTGGTTTGGAAGAGGCATTTCTTGTTTGCTGTGTGAGTTGTCTAGAACTATCCCACATAAGTGGTGCTTGGGAACTGCTCCAGATAGTGTTAGCCTCATACAATGCCTTTCCACTGTACTCTCACAGAAACTCTGGTGTGTATACAGTTTTTTTGAAAATATTTTAATTTGTTATTTGAAATTTTCACCAAGCAGTGGCATAGGAGGTCCTTCTGTATTTGTGTTGCTTTCATTGGTTAATAAAGAAACTTCTTTGGGCCTGGTGATAGGGCAGAACTTAGGTAGGCGGGGAGACAGAACTGAATTCCGGGAGGAAGAAAGCAGAGTCAAAGAGCCGCCATGGAAATGCCAGGTCAGACATGCTAAATCTTTCCCAGTAAACCACGAACTTGTGGTGAACACAGGTTAATAGAAATGGGCTAAATCAAGATGTGAGAGTTGGCCAATAGGAGGCTATAGCTAATGGCCAAGCGGTGTTTTAATTAATAGTTACTGTGTGATTATTTCAGGTATAAGCTAGCCGGGTGGCCAGAGAAAAGGGCCCCCGCTTTCCCTGTAACAAGGCAGTGGTGGTATAAGCCTTTAATCTCAGCACTTGGGAGGCAGAGGTAGTTGACTCTCTGAGTTCAAAGCCAGCCTCATCTACAAAGTGAGTTCCAGGACAGCCAGGGCTACACAGAGAAACCCTGTCTCAAAAAAAAGTTCATACATGTATATAATGTATTCTGATTGTATCCATCCCCACTCAGTCTCTCCAGTTCCTCCTGAGATCCCACAAACACATCTCTCTTCCAACTTCATGTGATCATTATTATTTTTTAAAATTTCTGTTCTTCTCTCATACATTACATCCCTAGAGCAGTTTCCCCTCCCTCCACTCCCTCTAGTGCCTCCTCCATCCCTCCCACCCCCCAGATCAAGAGAAAGAGAGAGAGAGAGAGAGAGACAGAGAGAGTAGGCCTCCCAGGGTAATCAACCAAACATGACAAATCAAGCTGCAAAAAGACTAGGCCAAACCCTCATACCAAGGCTAGATGAGGTAACCAAGCAGGAGGAAAGGGGGCCCAAAAGCAGTTAAAGAAAAAGTCAGAGACATCCCCACTCCCACTGTTAGAACTCCCACAGGAGTGCCCAGCTACACAGCTATAACATATATGCAGAGGGCCTAGGGCAGACACATACAGGCTCCTTGATTATCACTTCAGTCTCTGTGAGCCTCTGTGAGCCCTGCGTAGTTGATTCTGTGGGCCATGTAAGAACATCAAGTGATGCCTTAGACCCCTCTGGCTCTTAAAATTCTTCTTCCTCCTCTTCTGAGGGATTTCCCTGGTTCTACCTAGTCTTTGGCTGTGGATCTCTTCATTTGCTCCCATCAGTTGTTGATAATGCCTTTCTGATGAAAATTGGGCTAGGCACTGATCTACGAGTATAGCAGAATGTCATTAGCTTGATGTTCCAGTCGCACAGCTGGGAGCCCTGCCTGGTTACAGAAGATGGCCCGTTTAGGCTCCGTATCCCGCATTACTGGGAGACTGTGCTAGCTTCACGCTAGTAGATTCCAGGGAGTTTCCACTGCACTAGGTTTCTATATCTTCCCCCCAAACACTCCCAATTCTAGTCATCTCTCTCAGTACTCTCTTCTTCTACCCTCTGCCCCCATCTAATCCCTCCGGTTCCCCCCATCTTCCCTTGAGCCCTCTTTGTAACTTAGAGTCTCTGGGTCTGTGAATTGCACCATGATTATTCTTTACTTATCAGCTAATATCCACCTATAAGTGAGTACATACCATGTTTGTTTTTCTAGGTCTGGGTTACCTCACTCAGGATGATTTTTTTTCTAGTTCCTTCCATTTGCCTGCAAATTTCACATTTTCTTTGTTTTTGACAGCTGAGTAATGCTCCATTGTGTAAATGTACCACATTTTTTTTATCCATTCTTGGGTTGACGGACATCTAGGTTGTTTCTAGTTTCTGACTATTATTAATAAAGTTGCTATGAAATAGTTGAGCAAGAGTCCTTGTGATAGGATAGAGTGTCTTTTGGGTATATGCCCAAGAGTAGCATAGTTGGGCACTTAGGTGGATCCGTGGCTGTACAGGTTTGTATCCCCACCAGCAATAAGGGAGTGTTCTCCCTGCTCCACATCCTCTCCAGCATGAGATGTCACTTGTGTTTTTGATCTGAGCCACTCTGACAGGTGAATGATGGAATCTCAAAGTTATTTTGATTTGCATTTCCCTGATGACTAAGGATATTGAATATTTAAGTTTTTCTCATCCATTTGAGATTCCTCTGTTGAGAATTCTCTGTTTAGATCTGTACCCCATTTTTAAATTGGATTGTTTGGTTTGTTAATGTCTAATTTCTTGAGTTCTTTATATATTTTGAAAACTAACCCTCTGTCACATGTGGGTTGGTGAAGATCTTTTCCCATTTTGTAGGCTGCCATTTTGTCTTATTAACAGCCCCATTTGCTTTATAAGAGCTTTTCAGTTTCACAAGGTCCCATTTATTAATTGTTATCTTAGTGCCTGTTGTCTCCTGTGCCATTGCATTCAAGGTTATCCCCCAATTTCTGTTCTATCAGGTTCAGGGTACCTGGTATTATATTGAGGTCTTTGATCCACTTAGACTTCAGTTTTGTGCAGGGTGATAGATATGGATCTATTGCATTTTTCTATGTGCTGACATCAGTTATGCCAGTGCCATTTGTTGAAAATGTTTTTTTTCTTTGTGTATTTCTGAATCCTTTATCAAAAATAAGGTGTGTGGATTTATGTCTGGGTCTTTGATTAAATTCCAGTGATTCACCTGTCTGTTTTTATGCCAATACCATGCAGTTTTTATTACTATAGCTTGAAATCAGGGATGGTGATTATCTCCAGAGATTCTCTTACTGTATAGTGTTAACTATCCTTGATTGTTTTGTTTTTCTGTAGGAATCTGAGAATTGTTTTTTCAAGGTCTGTAAAGAATTGTGTTGGGGTAGGTGGAGGGGATGGTAGGAAGGGAGGGAGAGGGAACTGGGCTTTGTATGTAAAATAAAAAAAAAGATAGTTTGTTTTCTTTTTATAAAAAATCAGATAAAATAAATTAATAAAAAACAATTGTGTTGTAATTTTGATGGTGATTGCATTGAATCTGTAGGTTGTTTTTGGAAAGATGACCAATTTTTACTTTTTGGTTTTATAGAGATAGGGTTTCTCTGTGTGTAGCCCTAACTGTCCTGGAACTAGCTCTTGTAGACCAGGCTGGCCTCAAACTCACAGAGATCTGCCTGCTTCTACCTCCTGAGTGCTGGGATTAAAGGCGTATACCCCCATTGCTTGGCAGTTTGTACTATATTAATCCCACTGATCCTTAAGCATCTTTCCATCTTCTGATAGCTCCTTCAATTTCCAGTTTGAAGTTTTTTTGTCATACAAGTCTTTCACTTGCTTTATTAGAGTTACTCCCAAGATATTTTATATTTATATTTATATTATTTGGTGCTATTGTGAAGTGTGTTGTTTCCCTGATTTATTTCTTAGCCCATTTGTCATTTGTGTATAGGAAGTCTACTGATTTTTTTGAGTTGATCTTGTATCAGCTGTAAGAGTTCACTGGTAGAATTTTTGGAATCACTTGTGCATGGTATCATTATCTTTAAATATCAATACTTAAACATTTTCCTTTCCAATTTATATCTCCTTGAGCTCCTTTAGTTGTTCTATTGCTCTAGCTAGAACTTCAAGTACTTTATTGAATAAATATGGAAAGAGTGAACAACCTTGATTTTTGCCTGATTTTAGTGGAATCCCTTTGCTTTTCTCTCCATTTAATTTGATGTTGGGATAGATTTGCTGTAAACTGCCTTTATTATATTTAGGTATGTTCATTCTGTCTCTGATCTCTCCAGGACTTTTATCATGAAGGGGATTGGATTTTGTCAGAGCCTTTTCTTCATCTAATGAGATGATTATGTGTTTTTTCTTCGTTCAGTTTGTTTATATGGTGGATTACATTTACTGATTTTCATATGTTGAACCATTCCTGTATCTCTTAGATGAAGCCTACTTGGGTGGATGATCTTTTTGATGTGTTCTTGGATTTGGTTTGTGAGTATCTTTTTGAGTATCTTTGCATAAATGTTCATGGGGGAAATTGTTCTGTAATTCTCCTGCTTTGTTAAATCCATGTGGCTGGGGTATCAAGGAGTCTGTGGCTTCATAGAATGAGTTTGGCAATGTTCCTTCTGTTTCTATTCTCCAGAAAAGTTTGAGGAGTATTGCTGTTAGCTCTTCTTTGAGGGTCTGGTAGAATTCTGCACTAAAATTGTCTGGCCTTGAGGGTTTTTTTTCTTTTTATGGGGGGGGGTGAATTTTAATGACTGTTTCTATTTCCTTAGGGATTATAGATCTATTTAAATTGTTTATCTGATTGCCATTTAACTTTGGTAAGTGGCATTTATCGAGAAACTTACCCATTTCTTGAGAAACTTACCCATTTCTTTTAGGTTTTCTAATTTTGTGAAGCACAGGTTTTTAAAGTATGACCTAATGATTCTTTGGGTTTCCTTAGTGTCTGTTGTTTTGTCCCCCTTTTCATTTCTGATTTGTTAATTTGTTTATTCTCGCTCTGTCTTTTGGTTAGCTTGGATAAGAATTTGTTTATCTTGTTGATTTTCTCAAATAACCAAGTCTTTTTTCATTGGTTCTTTATATTACTATCTTTGTTTCTATTTTATTGATTTCAGTTTTCAGCATGATTATTTCTTACCATCTACTCATTTTGGGTGAGGTTATTTCTTTTCTTTTTTTTCCCTAGAGATTTCAGGTGTGTTGTTAAATTGCTAGTATAAGATATCTCAATTTTCTTTATGTAGGCACAAGTGCTATGAAATTTTCTCTTAACACTGCTTTCATTGTGTCTCATAAACTTGGGTATGCTGTGTATTCATTTTCATTGAATTCTAGGAAGTCTTTAATTTATTCCTTCCTTCCCTCCTTTCTTTCTTTCTTTCTTTCTTTCTTTCTTTCTTTCTTTCTTTCTTTCTTTCTTTCTTTCTGTCTGTCTGTCTTTAAGCAGAAGCTATTCAGTAGAGGGTTGTTCTGTTTTTATGAGTTTATAGACATTTTGTTCTTTCTGTTGTTGAAATCCAGTTTTAATCCATGGTGGTTTGATAGAATGCAGGGAGTTATTTCAGTTTTCTTGTATCTGTTGAGGTTTGCTTTGTGACCAAATATGTGGTCAGTTTTGGAGAATGTTCCATGAAGTACTGAGAAGGCATATTATTGTGTGTTTGGGTGAAATGGTCTGTAGATATCTGTTAAGTCCATTTGGGTCTTAAAGTCTGTTAGTTCCAATATTTATCTGTTTATTGTGTGGATGACTTGTTCATTGGTGAGAATGGGGTATTGAAGTCTCCCACTCTCAGTGTGTGAGGGTCAATGTGTGGTTTAACCGTAGTAGTGCTTTTTTTTAAAAAATATTTATTTATTTATTATGTATACAATATTCTGTCTGTGTGTATGCCTACAGGCCAGAAGAGGGCACCAGACTCCATTAAGGATGGTTGTGAGCCACCGTGTGGTTGCTGGGAATTGAACTCAGGACCTTTGGAAGAGCAGGCAATGCTCTTAACCTCTGAGCCATCTCTCCAGCCCCCGTAGTGCTTTTTTTTTAATAAATGTGGGTGCCCTGTGTTTGGGGCATAGATGTTAAGAATTGAAAAGTCAGGGCTGGATAGCTATGTCAATGCTTAAGATCATTGAATGTTTTTCTAGAGGACCCAGGTTCAATTCTGTGACTCCTGTTCCAGTGGATCCAACACCTTCACACATACATACATGCAGGCAAAACATCAATGTACATATACTACAAATACATTCTTTTACTTGGTGGATTTTCCTTGATGAGTATGAAGTATCCTACCCTATTTCTTCTGATTAATTTTGGTTTAAAGTCTATTTTGTTAGATACTAGAATGACTATATCAGCTGTGTCTTAAGTCCATTTGCTTAAAAAAATCTTTTTCCAACTTTTTATTTTGATGTAATATTTACCTATGATGTTGATTTGTATTTCTTGTTTGTAGCAAGAGGATAGATTCTGCTTTTACATTACATCCATTCTGTTAGCCTGTGTCTTTTTATTGAGGAAAATTGAGTCCATTGATATTGAGATATTGTTAATTTCTGTTATCTTGTTGTTGTTGTTGTTGTTTGCGTGTGTGTGTGTGTGTGTGTGTGTGCTTCCCTTCTTTGTGTTTTGCTCATGTGATATAGTTTATTTCCTGCGTTTTCATTAGTATAGTTAACCTGCTTGGGTTGGAATTTTCCTTCTAGTACCTTCTGTAGGGCTGGACTTGTAGATAATATGTTGTTTAAATTTGATTTCATCATGGAATATCTTGTTTTCTCCATCTATGGTGATTGAAAGTTTTGTTTGATATAGTAGTCTGGGCTGGCATCTGTGGTCTCTTAGAGTCTCAGGACATTTGTCCAGGCCCTTATGGCTTTTAGAGTCTCCATTGAGAAGTTGAAATAATTCTATTTGTTGTCGTTTGCTAACTTTTTAAGACAGGGTTTCTCTGTGTGGCCTGGGTGCCCTGGAACTTGTCTGTAGACCAGGCTGGCCGTTAACTCAGAGATCCACCTTCCCCTGCCTCCCAGGTGTTAGGATGAAAGGCGTGCACCATCATCACCTGGCTGCTGTAATTCTGACAGGTCTGCCTTTATTTGTTACTTGGCCTTTTTCTCTTGCAGCTTTTAATATTCTTTCTTTGTTCTGTTTCTTTAGTGTTTTGGTTATTATGTGGTGAGAAGACTTTCTTTTTGGTCCAACCTATTCGGTGGTCTGTATTCTTCTTGTACTTTTATGGGCATTAAGTTAGGAAAATTTTCTTCTGTCTATGATTTTGTTAAAGATATTTTTCTGGGCCTTTGAGCTGAGATTCTTTTCCTTTTATTCCCATTATTCTTAGGTTTGGTCTTTTCATGTTGTCCCAGATTTCCTGGATGTTTTGTGTCAGAAATTTTTGGATTTAACATTTTCTTTCATCGATGTATCTATTTCTTCTAATGTATCTTCAATGCCTAAGATTCTCTTCTATCTCTTGTATTCTGTTGGTGATGTTTGAGTCTGCAGTTCTTGTTCACTTAACTAAAATTTCCATTTACAGAATTCTCTCAGTTTGTTTTCTTTATTGCTTCTAATTCCATCTTAAGGTCTTGAATAGCTTTATTTATTTCCTTCAACTGTTTGTTTGTTTATCTGTCTTTAAGGGATTTATTAATTTCCTCCTATTTTTGTTTATCATTTTCTTGATTTCTTTAATGGGTTTATTAGTCTCCTCTTTAAGGACCTCTACTGTCTTCATAAAGTTGAATCTCAGGTCATTCTCTTGTACTTCAGCTGTGTTATAATATTCAGGGTTTGCTGTAGTAAAGTATGTGGGCTCTGGTGGTGCCACATTGCCCTGACTGGCAGGGTTTGCTGTAGTGGGGTTTCGGGGCTCTGGTGGTGCCACATTGCCCTGACTGGTGCTGACTATGTCACTAGTCACAGTGTCACGATGACACTGTCATCTAGGTATCTGAGTTTGGGATAATTACAGGTCCACGTGTGGATTTTTGTGTTTGTCTTTGGTGGATGAATGTTTTGTTTCTTGACTTCTGTTTCTTCTCTGGTCTTCTGCTGCTGTGACCTGTGGTTGAGCAGGGGGTCTCCACCCAAGTTGAGGGTGGCCTCTGGTAGGTTGAGTTGGGGACTGTAGTTTTGGAGGCTGGCGTGGTCTCTGGCTTAGCCTGCACCCTCCAAAACAGTTGGGGGCTGGAATACGGTGATGAGAATGGGTGAGGCAGTTGGGGTGGGCTGGTCAGGAGCTGGACTACCCGTGCTTCGGGGCTGGTGTGGCTTCTGGTCAAGCAGGGAGCCTCCCTTGGAGCTGGGTCACGATGTGGTGAGGAGAGAAGGGGAGGCTGGGAGCAGGGTGGGTGGGCACTGAGGAAGTGTTGGTGGTCTGCAGCAGGGACCTTGTCTCCTGTGCTGGAATTTTTAACTAGCTTGATTTTCTGCAGGTAGCCACAGCTGTTGTGAGGTCATGATGGTGACATCCATACCATGTTCAGGAGACAGAATTTTACAACATACCTCCCATCCCCTGGCTCTTAAATTCTTTCCATACCCTCTTCTGAGATGCTTCCTGAGCCCTTGGGGGTGGGAGTTGTTGACACAGGTGTCCTATCTATTGCTGAGACTATGCAGCTGTAATACCTTGGAAATTCCTGCGGGGTCACCTGAATAATAAATGCAGAGAAGAGGTCACATCTCAAAATTGTGACTTACGGTCAGCGTAGGAGCTTTGCTGAGTTTTTGTTTGTTTGTTTGTGCTTTTGTTTTTGTTGTTTTGTATTTTGTCTTCTTGAGATCTCACACTCAAGGCAAACTAGCCTAGAACTCACTTTTAGCAGGAATTCTCTTGCTCCAGCCTCCTAGGTACTAAGCCCACCCAGTTAAACCCACTGGTTTCTGTTGTGTCTGGTTGTAAATGAATTATGCTATTACAAGAGCAAGACAAAAGTTTCAACTTTGGGGAGGTCTTTCTGTATGTCTATACACTCACAAATTTGTTTTTCTCTAGTTGTTCATTGATCCCTTACAAAATCTCCCTCCACTGCTAACAAGCTTGTTGTATCAAGAACAATTTTAGGGTTTGTGAGATGAGCATTTGTTACTATGACTCAAGTTCAATTGCCCAGACCCACAGGGTGAATGAAGTTTATGAAGAGAACTGAGTCCCGTAGGTTACCCCAAACTTCCACACACATGTCACAGCCTATGAGTTTGCACACATGCAAAGATATACACATACATACAGATGGACTGCATGCCTGTATACAGATGGACTGCATGCCTGTATACAGATGGACTGCATGTCTGTATACAAATGGACTGCATGTCTGTATACAGATGGACTGCATGCCTGTATACAAATGGACTGCATGCCTGTATACAGATGGACTTAATGCCTGTATACAGATGGACTGCATGTCTGTATACAGATGGACCGCATGTCTGTATACAGATGGACCGCATGGCTGTATACAGATGGACTGCATGCCTGTATACAGATGGACCGCATGTCTGTATACAGATGGACCGCATGTCAGTATACAGATGGACCGCATGCCTGTATACAGATGGACTGCATGTCTGTATACAGATGGA
>PVIU01028875.1:0-18340 GCA_004026605.1 Ondatra zibethicus
GGGGGTGGCTAGGCTGGCTTCTCTAAGCAGCTCAGTTTAACTATAAATACTGCTAAAGTCATTGTTTACAAAATACCCGACATGACTTCTCCCAGGCAACAGAGGCAATCATGGAAGTGGTGAGCATCCAAGAGAGCTCAGAAAGTCACACTGGAAGGGGCAGGGGCAACAGTGACTGTCTCCCTTCTTCATCTAAGGCTTCTCTAATAATATGGAACGAGGCAGTGTCAGCTAGGGAAGAGAAGAAAAGGATAGGCAGATCAACACATGGGAAAATCTCAGAGCCAAGATTTGTAGGATAATTCCACAACACACAACTTTTGAACACCTGAGCCCAACTGACAATTCTAGCAACATTTGGAATTTCTGCATAAAATTATATTTGTCACATATATTCTAGTTAACATACAATAACTGCACATATTTATATGGCTAAGAATAAGGATTCAAAATGTGTGTGCAATGAGTATGAGTAAGGATCAAATTGTAGTGCTTTGTACTTCTATCTCTATTTCTGTGTGTCTGGAGCCACCAAGTGCCTCCTTCCTAGTTTTCCATGACATAAAGGATGGGCTATTGTGAACCGTGTGTGTGTGTGTGTGTGTGTGTGTGTGTGTGTGTGTGTGTGTGTGTGGTGGGCATGAGCATCACAAACTTATTCCTTTCAAATGTATTTTGGCACCTGTTACCCATTTTCCCCTACCCTTCCCCTTCTCAACATGCTTCTTTTAGTTGTCCTTAAACTGAACCACTAAATAAGTTCCTCTCTCCTAAAAGCCATGGTCTGATATGGAAAAAACAATCTTGTAAAAATGTGGCCGGGGAAATCAGCTGTTAAAGTGGTTGCCATGCAATCTGAACTTGAGTTCAGATTCCCAGCACTCTTGTAAGTAACTCTGCAAACAGCACCTGTAACCTCCAGGCTAGGGAAGTCGGGGGTGGGGCCTGCTGTCTTCCAGGCTAGTCCTGAGCTCCCGTCCCAAAAAATAAATATGAACAAGTTAGAGAATATCTAAAGTAGACACTTTAAATTGTCCTCTAGCTTAAACACACACACACACAAAACCAAACATACACTACACACACCTCTTCATACACACAAAGAAATACAGATGTTTGGAATGTGGGGGGATGGAAAGATGGGTTAGCAGTTAAGAGATGCTTTTCCAAAGGACCCGGATTCAATTCCAAGTACCCATATACCAGCAGCTCCAGTTCCAGGGGATCTGATACCTTCACACTAATGTACATAAAATAAAGTTTTTTTTTTTTTAAAAAAGAGCCAATAAAGACATTTTTAATTAAAAAAAAAACCAGATGTGCATAAAAGGGGCATAGCTTTTACACGCTCAGGTTTGTACTTGCTAGAATGACCTCAAGAGGAATGAGCAGCAGATTTGGAAACATACTGTCATGGAGTCGGTATGGGTGCTGCCAAAGAGAAGACCTTAGTCCACAGCATACTTCCTGAAGTGCAGTTCTAGGCTGTGCATTGGCTCATAGTATGGATGCTGTGAAATAATCCTCTGTCCACTGTGTGAATGCCACCATGATAGGTTTAATAAACAAGCTGACTGGCCAATAGCTGAATAGGATAAAGTTGGGCGGGAAAGCCAAACTGAGAATGATGGGATGAGGGAGGGTGGAGTCAGGAGTCACCAGTCAGACAAAGAATGAGTTGGACACACATAATGGGACAGAGGAAAAAGCCACAAGCTTCGGGACAGCACATAGATTAATAGAAATGGGTTAAGTTGTAAGAGCTAGTCAGTAACAAGCCTGAGCTACTGGCCGAGCATTTGTAATTAATATAAGTCTCAGTGTGTGAGTTTTGAGACTGGGTGACAGAAGGTCATGAGGCCCCCACCTGGAACACTCAGTCTGAGACGTGAGAGACTCATCTGAGAAGTTGATTACCCTCTTAGATAATGTGCTTGGGTTCACAGAAGCAACTTACTTCAGCCTTGTGGCCATCTTTGTTGTGTTAACTTGTTTTCCACTGCTATAACAAAATGCCTTATGGTGACTGATTTGTAAAGAGAATAGGGTCATTTTATTCTGCAGTTCTGGAGGTCCAAGAGCATGGGACCAGCTGCTCAAGTCTGGTAAGGCCTCATGGACGGTGGCTTCCCAGTGGTAAGACGAGTAAGGGTGATTGTCTAATTGAGGAGGCCAGAAAGCAGGGAAAGGTCAGCCTTCTTCTTTCCTAACAATCACTCTTGGGAGAACTAACCAGCTCATGGTAGAACTGCATTAATTCCTCCAGAGAGCAGTACCTCAATTACTAATTATTTCCATTAGACTTCACATTTTACAGATTTTATTACTATTTACATTGTCCCACTAGGGACCAAGATTCCAAACATGAACTTTCAGGGGACACACTGAAATCATCTTCAAACCAAGCACTTGCCAAGTGAAACCAGATAGGCCATCAGCACACACATCCATAGAGCTGAGTTAAAGTTCCGATTCCTGAATACCTTAGGTTGAACTTAGGGACAGAGAAGTATTATTTTAGAACTATTGATGACTTCATTAGTTCAAAAAATAACTATTGATCATGCCTATGAATCTGGCCTTGAGCTGGACACCAGGCATGGTGGTGCCCCCACGTGATACCACTGTACATGATGAGTAGTTACCAACTGAAGGAGGAGACTGAATCTCAGACAAGGTGGAAGGAGAGCCTCGGCACCTGAGGTAGTTTTCTGATACCAGCCCCACTGTGTGCAACCACAGGCTTCAGCCTGCGGCTTCCTCCTTCCTGGGTTCTCTATTCTGCGGGAGACAGAGGAAAAAATGCTGTCACAGAAGAAACACAATCAATGAAAACTTGGTCAACCTTAGTCCAAGACACTAGTTATTGGTCATGACTAAGAAACTGGGTGAAAGCTGACTCTGGCATCTCAGCAGCTCCTGGGGGCATTTGGAATAGGCTAGAGACCGCTGCATTCCCAAAGCCCACGCCAGAGGCGGGGCTGCAGCCAGAGGCAGACTGGGTAGAGATGCAGGGCGAAGCCAGGCGGTAAGAGTGTTTGGTGGAGGCAGCATCGTTTACCAAATGGTCCTCACTTCTTCAGCCTTCCTCTGGCTCCCTCGGAGATTTAGGCGGAAGGGAAACCAGGGGATCCCAGGGCGGTTGTGGCCTCCCTGTAGATCCTCCATCTTGGTGTGCAGCCACAGCAGCTATTTTCAACTTTCCTGGGATAGCTCTAACCTCCTGTAGTCTTGTAGTTGAGACACTTGACATAAAATAGGAGAACATCAATTGTGCATAAGGGCTTCTTGGGCAGATACGTGACAGAGTGTCCTCATTCATATCTCTGCCCCTAGGAGGAACCGTTTGCTTTTCAGCATGGCACCTATTCAGATTCCTTCTCTTTCTTACTGGCGTGGCATCCATTCCGATAATCTTCTGTGAGGAGGATGGAAGGGAACTGAGTATGGAGTTCCTCTTCTCGGGAACCAAGCACCGAGTCACAGAGGGCAAACTCATGGCTACTCAAGTTCACAGGCTTTGGGTTAAAACAGATCAGGATTGAAATTCTACCCCTGCAGTTATTATTTCCTCATTGTTATGTGGAGCTGATAATGCCTGCTTCACAGCATTATTAACAATTAAATGGATGGCATGTGCATTTAATGTCTTTAACCTTTAATACCAGAGCCTGGCATGTGGCAGGGCTTCAGTACTCTTGAGTTTTCAATATTGAGGCACTTAGAGCAGAGACAAAACCATATCTTCCCAAATAGATAATTGTCACAGTGCATCGATAAGGAACTGTCAGTGGTGCACGCTGGAGGGGGCAAGTCACCCTGTGGTACTGTCTGGTGAGGCTCAGGACTCAACATGAAGAAGTGTTCAGTCAGAGAGAATTGTCTGCAGGAGACCATGACAGCCACCAACCCAAAGAGACAACACCAGCTCAGGTTAGACGCCAGGGAGCACAAGAGGATGGGGAGCGTGGACTGGGCCAGGATGGACAGAGCCTCTAAATTTGCATTTCTTAAATTATTTGTGGCAAAGGGGCAGATACATGACAAAAAAATCAGTGCTTTAATTTAAACATAAATAATAAAGCTCATTTGGCAATATCAAGTTACAACCAGCTTTAAATATTGACTTAAAATTTCTGCTTCTTGCTTGGCTGACACCCAGTGGCCCGGTACTGAGCTCTGCATGACTCTTCAGGCCTCTCTCTAGGAATGCATCCACACGATTGTAGCTGTGACTTTCTTGCTCTTGCTTGCTTTAGTGGAAGACTTCTTGCTACCTGTTTGACACAGCCCTTATTTCAAAACACCTCATTTTGATACTTACAATCTCAATTCTTCTTCAAAAAAAATGCATCAAGTTTGAAATCTGCAATAGACTTCTAGCTTGAGTTGCCAATCAAGAATTTACCCCAGGGCTCCACCATCACTAGAAAGAGTTCATGTTTCCCACACCACAGACTTTAGGCACTGCTATCGATTCAATGTGAAATGTCCCCCATAAACTCATATGTTTGAATGCTTGGTCCCCAGAGGGGGACACTGTCTGTGATGGCTGTGGAACCTCTCAGGAGTACAATCTTACCAGTGGAAGTGGGTCACTGGGGTAAGCCTTGAGGAATTTTTTAAGTTTTATGTGTATATAATGAAGGCAGTGTTTTCATTCCCCACCCTCTCCCTATCCTGGTGAAAACCTTCTCTTTTCCAATGAGTCATTCTCTTATTTTCAAGTCTTTTCTTTATGTGTAGCTGACTACTGGGTTCTACCTCCTGTTCATTCTCTGCTTCCAGAGTGTGACCATCTGGCCTCATGTTCTTGCCATCATGTGTTCCCACTTTTTGGTGGAAGTCATCCTTTGGAACTGTAAGGCATGACAAACCTTTTCGGGGGGCTTGTTTATCTGATTTTGTTGTTGCTGTTGTTTCTGAGCACACAATGTTGATTTTGTTTGGCTAGTTGTATGAACAGGAATCGGAAGTTTCAATCCCAGCTTTCCTTCACACAATACAGAGCCATAGCCTACAAAGCTGTTCTGAAACCTAAGAGGGGTGTGTGGCTCCTAGACACAGTGTGAACTGGGACCTGCCTAAGAGGTCCCAGGAAGTACCAGGAAAAGAATGGTGGGGGGCGGTAGGAAGGGAGGCAGAAGAGGAGCTTAAAGGTTGAGCATCAGGACCCCCTCAGCACGCTCTTCTCTCTGAGCTCAGACAAAATTCCATTACTATAAAATAAATATTACCCCAGAGAACCTGGACAACAAAGATGAACCTAAGAGAGACATACAGGGATCTAAATAGGAAGGAGAAAAAGAAAAGATCTCCTGAGTAAATTGGGAGCGTGGGGGTCATGGGAGAGGGTAGAAAGGGAGAGGGGAGGAAGGGAGGGAAGCAGAGAAAAACATAGTACTATAAAAACAATAAAAGAAAGGAAGGAAGAATAAGCATTAGTGTTTTTTCAATATTATAACAAACAATGACATATAACAACTATAATAATGTATCTGTCTATTTATCTAGATAAATAGATATTTATAATGAAAAACTGTTTCTCTCTGAAGGGCAGAGGTGTGGATGGACTAAAGCCTCTTCTATGAACTGATTAGTCCTTTTGTTGTTGCCTTAAAGTTTTGGTGTTAAGAACCTTTCGAGGAATTTACTACAAATAATTTTTGGGATTATAAGAACCTAATCTAGGGATGCCTGTCATGTCTTAGCTCCTACGAAATGTTGTCTGACCTCAAATTACTTCTGTCACCCAAATGGCCTCAGTTCCAACCTCCAGCCTGTCTTGTGATACCAGCCTGGAGTCTTGCCTGCCAATCAGACACTTTCATTTTGATCTGTTCCCAGAAGTGCAGCCAGAAGCAACTTCAATTCTAGTCTCCACTTCTCCGCTAAAGAGACGCAGCTTCTTTTCAACAGCAGAGCTTTGCATCACTGTGATTTCTGTGTGGATGATGTAGCTCCCCCTTCACCTTCTCCAGGGTGCTCTATGTGGATGATGTTGCTCCCCCTCCACCTTCTCCAGGGTGCTGTATGTGGGTGACACAGCTCCCCCTCCACCCTCTCCAGGGTGCCCTCATTAGGCACCCTTCTGCTTCTCCTCTGCTTTCTCTTCAAGTGTACCAGGAATCCATCTGTAATTCCCCACATATTCCCACCCCAACTCTCTCCCTTCAAAAGCGTTGTGTGGATCAGCTTAGCTTTTAAAAAATGATACACTAACACTGCTTGTGTTCTGCTTGCACAAGTCTGCATTGGCTTGAACTCCCCAGATAAGAAGAACTAAGCTCCTGAACAAGGTATTTAAGACCCTTGCCACTACTGGTTTAGTCATTTCTACAACTAACATGCCCCTCCCAATCTGTCTCGTCAATCCCATCAATCCTCTGCTGTCCCCTCCTACTGAACCCTTTCTTTCAGGACAATTCCCATGGGCCTCTGTCAGTTCACCCAAACTCTGTTCCTTCTCTAAACCTCACCCGATCTCACCCTGACCTTTTGTCTGTTCAGAATGCACATCATTAGCCATCTGTCTCATGTAGGCTGCGAAGATGCAGGTGCGCCACTTGTCGAGAGTGAGCCCTCCTTGACTTTGAACTTCTCAGCCCCCAGAGCATCATCTAAGGCATTTAGCTCTGTGATCTCCAACTGATGCAGGCAGGCATATACACATTTACACTTATTTCTCTTTGAACTTTGGGTTCTCATATAAAAAAAATAGTTCAGTAGTTAACAAGACAAACTTGTTAACTACTGGATCAGAGTCTTCCATGAACAGAAATGAAATAGTTACTGAAACCACCTGCACCCTACCAGGCACTATTTTAGAGACAGCTTCATCTTCCATCTTCCCTAAATTTCTATTTTACATGATTCTTGCTAATAGCATATATACATAATATATATATACATAATGTATGTGTGTGTATGTATGTGTGTATGTATATGCATTCAATCTGGGATGCTGTCCACTGTTGCTTTCCTCGTGTGAAGGTCCAGGAGTCAGGTCCAGTGTATGCCTTGTCTTTAATCAGCTGGGACACTCTGAAACCTTGAGGAGGGAGGAGAGCATCTCATTTTGGAAGCTTCCTTTACTGGTAACTTTGCCTTCCATTTCTAGTGATTCTGTTACCCACATTGTGGCAGAGAACAACTCAGGGTCAGATGTCCTGGAGTGGCTCCAGCTACAGAATGTCAAAGCCAGCTCTGAGCTCGAACTCCTTGACGTCTCCTGGCTGATTGAATGCATGGGAGCTGGGAAACCCGTGGAGATGACAGGCAAACATCAACTTGTTGTAAGTCTCCCCTTTGCTGGAGGTCCACTGACAGGGACTTCAGAACTCACAGACTTGGTTGATCCCAGAGTCTTTTCTTATGGAGTCCACTTAGCTCTATTGGGCTTCCATCTGCTCCTCTATGTAACAATCCTGCCCACCCCTATAGATGGTGTGTGAATTGAAGTGACACATTCATAAATCATGCACAGTGTTGATATGTTAAAAACACTGAATAGATGGGCACTATTTTTCTAAAAACTTATTTATTTATTATGTATACAGTGTTCTGCCAGCATGTATGCCAGAAGAGGGCACCAGATCTCATTATAGATGGTTGTGAGCCACCATGGGGTTGATGGGAATTGAACTCAGGACCTCTGAAAGAGCAGCCAGTGCACTTAACCACTAAACCATCTCTCCAGTCCCATAAGAGAACTATTTTTTTATTATTCATTTATTTGGGTTTTTTTTTTTTTGACAGGGTTTCTTTGTATAACAACCCTGTCTGTTCTGGAACTCTCTTTGTAGAGCAGTCTGGCCTTGAACTCACAGAGATCCGCCTGTCTCTGCCTCCCAAGTATCGGGATTAAAGTTGTGTGCAACCACCACCCAGCTTAAGAGAACTATTATTATGAACACATTTATGCACAGATATTTCAAAATACTTCAGCCCTGACGTTCTGGAAATCAGAAAAGTAAAAAGTTTCCAATTTTCTCACTCTGATAATTCATGAAAAAAATTAAAGAATATGAGTTCTAAAATCCAAGTCCTTGACAAATAATGCTAGAACCTCTGAGAATTCACACAACAAAAGAAATGGTTATTAGTTGCTGGTTCTTTTCCTATTTGTGATTTCAAAAATACATATATTGATTGAACATACATGAGATGTCACAATAAAATTCACTATCTGGTGTAATTCATATGAATGAAAAATGAAATTTATGCCCTGGCAATGCTAAAGCATGCATGGGCAGGCCATATATGGTGGTTCTGTTGAACTTGTCCATATTGGGTCTCATGGTCTAAGTTGTTGAGGATGACTGACCAGGTCTCTTCCTCAAAAGGACACCAGAACTCATTACAGCTGGTTGTGAACCACCATGTGATTGCTAGGAATTGTACTCAGGACCTCTGGAAGAGCAGGCAGTGCTCTTAACCATTGAGCCATCTCTCCAGCCATATATTCTAATAAAAAGGACAATCGTCTGTCTATGATATGTATCACATATGTGACACATTTTGAGTCCTCTGTGATTTTACCCTCTTCCAGGAACGATTGTCTTAAATTGTCTTAAAGTTAATGCTTTCTTTACATTTGAGTAAACGTTTATGTACACTTATGATTGGCATTGTCATTCAAAATGGATACTTATGCTTTTGTGTAGGTGAGGAGAGAGTCTTCCCCGAGTCATGCCCCTGATTCCCAGAACATTCCACCACCGACTGAACAAAAGATCTCCCAGTATGCTTGCCAGAGAAAGACCACATTAGACAACTGTAACCAAGTGTTCACGGTAATGAGGTCTTCTCAACACCCAGGGCAAAAGTGTTGGGGGAGGGGCTTGAGGCTTCTTTTCATGAGTCTACAAGTGAAATTATGACTTTCATGGAAATCTGAGAATGCTTCTCTGTGCCTGCCTGCCTAACCTGACCTCTATCAAGTGGGCCTCCTTTTTTATGGACATGGAGAAACATATTCCGTTTATTCTATAGAGGCAGTAGACAAGCTCCCAGCTGCTCCGGGGTCAGGGTTTGCCAGGCTAACACACTCAGTACAGGATCGAGCACAGGGCTTCTAATCTCTGACCTGCAAGCACATCTGTGGGGAAGAACAGGAAACGGGTGGCGGCCCCTGAGTCACAGCTGCCTGTTCACCTGAAATAACCCCGGCTCTGGGTCGCTGTGAGGAACACACCCCTCATTCCACAAGTAGGTTTGATGTACAAGCTAAGAGAATCAGATGCCTGGGGATCATGACAGGGGCTGGTGAGGAAGACAGCAGAGGCTTATGTATACCCAGCATGACGGCTGGGACACCAGAAGCACCAGGTCACAGCTTGGTCTAATTGTTCTAAGTGTCTGATGTCACAGAGCTCAGTTTCCTCACTCTTAATTAGAAACCTGTCTTTCCAGTTCAGTGACAGTGTCCCACAGGGGAGGATGCAGGGGGACAGGAGGTCCATCTTGATGTCAAAGGTCCTCCATTAGAGAAGGGGACAGGAGGAACTTGCTAGTGACTCTGACAAACAGACCAGCTGATCTGGTTTTATTTTTCAGGATGCCTTTGATATCCTGGCTGAAAATTATGAGTTCAGAGAGAATGAAGGTTCTTATGTGGTATTCATGAGAGCATCTGCTGTACTGAAATCGCTGCCATTCCCCATTATCAGCATGAAAGACACAGAGGGAGTTCCCTGCCTAGGGGACAAGGTGAAGTGTATCATAGAGGTAAGGGAGAAGTGGAATTTGCTGCACCTCCAAATAGGTGAGGGAAAGACCAAAGAGACCACATAGGTATGGACTCTCTCCTCTTATTTGACTACAGATAGATAACATAGCACAGAAAGAGATGGGTATAGATGTGTAGAATCCATAACCCAGCATGACCCCAGTAGGACTCCATGGACCCAGGTAGTAGGGAAAAGACCCAAGCCTTAGATCTCAGAGCAGCAGAGTGCTCTGGCTCCCAAGCCAGCCTAGGTGAGAGGCTCGGTCTCACTTAGGGCTCTTCCTGTCCAGCACAGGGTGATGCTCAGTGGGATGATTCTGCATCTATGTGATCTGGGGAGAGATTGGGTAGTGGATACATGTTTAGCAACATTTAAGGATTTTCCAGCAACATAAGTTTGCCATCCAGTAGCAAGTTCCAATCAAATCAAATGCAAAACATGTTATTCTAGAAAAAATATCCCAGCTTAGACAGCAGAGGCCCTGGGCTAGACCTCATTCGGGCTTGATAACAACTGGCTTTTCAGTGGGCCAACCATTGATCTGATGGATTAAAAAGTCCTTATCTCAGCAAGATGAAACCATTGAGAAGAAAATTATCAGGACTATTTGGACAATACTTGCCAGTGAATATTTCATCTTAGATTCTATGGATTCAGGTCCTCATCCTTCTGTAACCTTGTCCGAGATTTTAAAGGGTCTTTAGAGCTATGGTCAGATAAGAGTTTTCAGTGACACAGGGAAATTCTTGCTTTCTTCAAATCAGCCAGAGAAGCTTCTCCAGTTTTATGAGGAACCATCATCTGAGGCTGTGGGTTTGCGAATGACATGACGATTATATAAGGGGCAGAACTCAAAATCTTTTGCTCAACTCTCCTTGCAGGGAATTATTGAAGATGGAGAAAGTTCTGAAGTTAAAGCTGTGTTAAACGACGAACGATACAAATCCTTCAAAGTACGTGATTTTACACTTGTTTACTGGGGAGTGGTTTACTTGCTGTGGATAGTTATATTAATATAGTTATATTAACTCAGACTGCTGTGCCAACATGCCACAGACAGAGCTGCTTAAACAGAAATTTATTCTCTGCCTGTTCTGGAAGCAGAAAGTTTAGGTCAAGTGTAGCATGAGGGCCTGCTTGTTAGGGTTTCTGTCCTGCACAGTTCCCACAGCCGTTTAACCCCAAAGAAAATCACACAGAGAGTCTGCATTAGGTTATAAACTGATTGGCTCATTAGTTCAGGCTAAGTATTAGTTCTTATAAGTTATATTAACCCATTATCCTTATCTTTGTTAGCCACATGGCTCAGTACCTTTTTCAGCGGGGCAGATCACATCCTGCTTTTTCGGTGGTCCAGGCAGGAGTGCCGAGAGAGCTTCCTGCTTCCCAGAATTCTCCTTGCTCCACCTCTACTTCCTGTCTGGTTGTCCCACCTATACATCCTGGCTAATGGCCAATCAGCGTTTATTTAAATCATGATTGACAGAATACAGACAATTATCCTGCACCAGTCAAGGTTCTAGGTCAAGATTCTATGGAGGGCTCTCTTTGTGGCTTGCAATGGCCTGCCACCTTTCTTGCTGTTGCTCTCATGTGGCCGAGATAAAGGTGAACAATTGCATTGGTTCTAGTTTGCTTGCTCTTAGCTAGCTTTCTTCACTTTACACTATTATATTAAACATGACTCCATGCTTAGTCCTCCACAGAGGGCTTCCTACATCAGTCAACAGCCAAGCCATTCCCACAGACACGCCCACAGGTCAATGTAGTGCAGATAATTCCTCATTAAGACTTAAGACTCTCAGGTGATTCTAGGTTGTGTTGAGTTGACAGTTAAAATTAATTAACACACCTCCCAAAGAAACCCATTGCAAAGACCATCACACCAAGGATTAGGGCTTCAACGTGGGGTACACAACTCAGTCCATAACAGAGTCCCAAGAAGCAGATACATGAACAAACAAGATGTTCCAACTTACTTTCATAATAAGGAAATTAACTACCAAGAATCTTCATTCATGGTTGCAAATGTCAAAGGGACATAAGGACACAATTAGAGCAAACCTGGTCCTGGAGCACAAGCTCATGTCCTTGTTGTCTCTTCATTTCTGGGACTCAGGGATGATCACTTCCCAGTTTTTCTTAGCTTGGAGTTTCTGGTACTTTGGCCAGTTCCTTTAGTTCACACATGATACAAGGCCTAATGTATGGCCCAAGCAGGAGCCCAGGCTCAAGAGCACAGTTTAAGCCTGTACTTTGCCATTATCCACTTAAAGATGGAATATTCCGTGCCTACTTGAGCATCTAAGGTGTGGTACACCTTTGTGTGTAAGAGAGGAGCATCCTGGAGGCAGCTGGAGAAACAGCTTCACCCATTCACAGAACAGGAGTCTGACACCTAGGTCATGCCGAAGCCTTACACAGGTGTGGGTCTGCCTCTCACCTGTCTCATTTTGTGGCACCGTGGCTGTGAAAGGATTCTGCAGAAACAAAAGGCCTCTAGAAGTTACCATCCCCGGGCTTAAAGGAGAGCTCAGTGAAGTGCTGAGAACCTGAGCAAGAGCCTAGGAACCAATATAAAATGTCGGGTGCGGAGACGTGCCTTTTAAACCTCAGCACTGAGGAGGCAGAGATGGGCAGATCTCTGAGGCTCATTGGCCAACTGTCCCAGCCTGAGATTGACTTCCATTTTCCACATGCACAGTTACATAAGCCCATGCATATGTGTGCAAGTACACACACACGCACACACCACACACACACTACCTATTCTCTTGCTGTTTTTATGAGTAACTGAGCCAAAGTTTTCCTTGTATTTCTTGTCCATGGCCTGAAGCTTTGGGAAGTGCCACTCCGTTGTCACAGTGGTGATCTGGGGAAACTGAGCGCCTGCCTTTCCCTCCCTTTCAGCTCTTTACATCTGTGTTTGGAGTGGGGCTGAAGACAGCTGAGAGGTGGTTCCGGATGGGTTTCAGAACTCTCAGTAAAATCAAGTCAGACCAAAGCCTGCGGTTTACACGAATGCAGAAAGCAGGTAAAGGGATCAGGAAAATCACGGGTCACTCTGGGCTTGTCAGGGAAGAGTGGTATGGAGGTCACTTTTACTTGGGCTCCAGTCTTGGGGAGTCAGGTGTATCTCGGCTCCAGCACTTGTTACTGTGTGATCTGGTTAAAACCTTGAGCCTTCATTACCTCCATGATGAGCCTGAGATAACTGGGAAACACATCAGCTCACACAAAGCCTAGAACAAGGCCTCTTCCTGGGCTGCTGATTACAGATGTCAAAGCAGGGTGGGCGCTGTCCTGCTTCCAACAGCCTCCTCTAGACAACTGGGTCCTGCTGTCTCCCTGGGTAAGAAGCATGCACTGAAGAGTCGAGGGCAGAGGGATAAGCTGACATGGAGGGAGGAGAGAAAGGAGTGTTTGAACAAACGAGACTCACACTGGGTCAGTTCACACTGGACAGTGTGCTAGGGACTGGAAAACAGAAACGGGCGGCAAACTAGGCACAGCCTTGATCTATCCAAACAGAGCCCTGTAGCCTAGGAAGAGACGGCAGAGTGTGGAGATGGAAGAATTGTTACCATCGTCTGAAAGTCTTGCAAGCCCCCCAGGTCCTCCATGGTGGTCAGGTCATTCCCTTCCATGGACTGTGTTGGGACCTTTTCCAGAAATAAGGAGATACAGTTAATAACCCCCTCAAATGTGAAGATTTATTTGCTTTTAACATGCAATAAAAATAGAATAAAACTATCCTTTAAGAGGGAGTTCCAGCCATAATTTCAAGTGCTTGGCTTCTGGAGTTATGGAGAATGGTGAAGCTATGAGGTGGAGCTATGGAAATACTGGAGCCTTCTAGCAGAGGATGCTGGGTATGTGGGATGGTCAACCATTAGCTTCTGTTTAAGTGATAGCAACAGAAAGACAGACAGACCAAAGACAATGAAATCACAAGAAACAGTAGAGGAGGTGGATCCAATCTTGGGGGGTCCCACCAGTGACACTATAGAAGACCCTCATTCATATTGTAACCCTGCTGATTTCTGTTTTAAAATATTTTTATTTTTAGTTTATGTATATGGATGTTTTGTCTGTATGCATGTCTGTGCACCACATGTGTGCAGTGTCCATGGAGGTCAGAAGTGGGCATGGAAGTGAAGTTACAGCTGGTTGTGAGCCACCATGTGGATACCAGGAATCAAACCTGGGTCCTCTGGAAGAGCAGCAAGTGCTCTTAGCCACTGCGTCACTGCTCAGATTTGCTGATTTCTGAGGAATTCCTAATAAACTTTTACAACACCACACAGGAATTTAAAAAATAGCCTAAGAAAAAAGATCTAGTTTTTCTACTCTGGACCCCAGAAAGTATACATCTAATAAGCGTGTTTTACACCAACTCTAGAGATACCTTTTAAAAGAAATGTATGCAATCATTAAACTTGAGTGCCAAGGAGATGGACTTGAATGATAGTGAGGACTGCTAACACTTACAGAGGGAGTGGGAAGCAACATCACATTTCACTCAGATAGCCTTGAACTTGTAATCATTCTGCTTCAGTGCTTTGAGTCCTAGGAATACAGGTGTGAGGTGCTAGCTGACAGCTACACCTTCTTTAGAAAAATCATAACTTCATGTTCATGGACATCATGAGCGAACATGGGGAATTCCAGGTACCAGCTGAGCTGTACTTGAGTGCTAGTGACGATGGCAGTTTATCTGTTAAAGCCTAGTGGAGTGTTATTCTGTAGACCAAACTACACACACACACACACACACACACACACACACACACACACACACACACACACAAAGCTATGCCCCAACATAAAGGTGACTGTTAATACAGCTAGAAAAGACATCAGTATTCATATGAAGACGGTAGCTCCTCAAGCGTCTGACTTGGTAGGGACAGGTGATGGAGGTATTAGCATGAACATCTTTTTTCGTCCTGTCAACGCGTTCTCGCAACTGTCCCGTTTAGAGATCACAGATGGCTTTGAACCTGGGAGCTTTGTTGACAGCTTGCTCAAGCCAAATGGCCTCCTGGCCACCTGTTGTCCTGGGGTGAGAGACAAGGAACAACAGGTTTTCTGTGTCCCGTTGTGCCAATCAGCAGCCTCTAGGAGAGTATGTCTCCCGTTTGTCAAGTGGCATTTGGGTGGTCCCCTTTAGGTACCCTTAATGAAAGTTCAGTGTCTTGTATAGAAGCTTGAGTAACTGTCCCAGGCACACCCGGCTTCCTTCAGTAACTCACCCTAATCCCTGGAGTTAAGTGTCTTTCCCCATCTGCCTCATTCCAAACACTCCGTGGGAATAGCCAGATGCCCCCCACTCCCTCGCCCTCATGATGTCGCTTTTGAACAGTCATTGGTTTATAGTCCTCAGGCCCAGAAGAGGACATAAGCCTCTCCAAGGCGCTTTGCTTTGCTTTGGACACAGCCCACCTACTTCCTCTTGCTGCCTTTCACTTTTCTAATGAAGCCATCAATTCAAGTCCTGAGATCCCCCCATCTTTGGGTCGGGGGTTAAGACAGGGTTTCTCTGTGTAGCTCTGACTCTCCTGGAACTCACTGTGTAGACCAGGCTGTCCTGGAACTCACAGAGATCCACCTACCTCTGCCTCCTGAGTGATGGGATTAACAGTGTATATCACCACCACCAGGCCCCCATCCCCCTTTTAAATAGTGTGATATAGTTTGTTGGTTAAGAAGGCTGGACACGGTGCTGCACACATGTAATCTCAGCACTTGGGAGGCAAAGGCAGAAGAATAAGGAGCTCAGAAACAACTGGACCTTTGCTCAAAATAGAGGAGGAAAGGGAGAAGGAAGAGGAGGAGGAGGAAGAGAAAGAGAATGTGATTGTGCTGGTTCTTCATTATGACATCAGATAGGAAGAGTTTACATCCCAGAAGTATTTGAATACTTTTCCTTTAATTAGGACATTGTAGACGTCTCTTTGAGAATGTAAAGCTCCATTGCAACCATGAAAAGCCCACAAGCAAGCAAACAAGGCAACGCCATAGATTACTGTGCTCTGTGCAGAGTCTGATCCATGCACTGTCTGAGACAGAGCACCCTCTTCCACTAACGCTGGGTCGCCTTATGTGTGATTTCTCTCCACTGGCCCGCCGAATGGCCTCTCAGGATTCCTCTACTACGAAGACCTTGTTAGCTGTGTGAACAGGGCAGAAGCAGAGGCCATCAGCGTGCTAGTTAAGGAGGCGGTTGCAGCATTTCTTCCAGATGCCTTGGTCACCATGACTGGGGGGTTCCGCAGGTAAGCGACGTACTTGTTTCGGCACCCCTCTCCTACCTGCCTCTGAAATGGTGCAAAAGGCTCATCCCGACCCAGTGCCAGCCTCTCTTTGCTGCTTTGACTCCCGTCCCCTGTGTTGCATTTCGGGAGCTCCAAATGGCTAGGCATCCCTTGCATACAGAGCATTTTGGGAACTCCAAATGACTTGGCATCCCTTGCATACAGAGCTGTTTCTTGGCCTCTGTGGTCAGGTGAAATCTTTTCTGTACTTTCATAAAATTGGCAACCATCTGACTTCTCATTCCTTAAGACTCAATTTAGATACTGCTTCAGCAAGCCCTCCTCGACTGGCTCTTGCTCTGTGCTGAGTTAGGGACTTTCGCCCATGCTTCCCAGATGCCTGCTGATCCATGTGTACGTGCCCTGTGGAGCTATTGTGGTTTAGTTCTCACTGAGACCAGACTGTGAGCCCAATCACAAAGCGGATGCTCAAGAAAGTTTGGTTGAGTCAGTGAACAGCTAAGTGAACAAGTCTTCAGAAATGCATGTAGTCAGTTGGATACCAAATGCCTCCATATCAGAAAGGGGGTCGTCCTTCCTGCCCTTCACCCACCTCTCCTGAGACCTTAGCTGGTCATTTGGATCAAACAGGACTAAATCTAAGAGAATCCCTGGGCTGAGGTTGTCACTCAGTTGGTTGAATGCCTGCTTGGCATGAAGGAAACCCTGACTTTGATTCCCAGCATCGAATAAACCAGGTGTGGTGACACATACCTCTAATTCCAGCATTTGTGGGGCGGGGGGAGGTAGAGACAGGAGGATAAGAAGTCCAGGGTAATCCACAGCTTCACAATGAGTTTAAAGTCAGTCTGGACCATAGGAGACCCTGCCTTTAAAAAGGGGGGGGAAGGGGAAGACAAAGGAAAATCCCTTAACCCATACCATAATTCCAAGAAGGCTACCTTGTATTAGGTATGGCCATAGCTCTTGGTAGGCTACTTATTGTCATCCCTGTTTCTGTGTGTATGTGCTGGGTGTAGAGGTAATCTTTGCTACTTTCTTCCCATCCATATACAACAATCTACAGACCACTTAGGATTTTCCTGCCATGAACTGGTTTGTAAGAAGTAGAGTTGGACCACCAAGAATAGCTGTTCTAAAATATTGTGAGCATTTTGTACCACAAACTTCACACTTGAGACACAGAAACAAAGACTTTTTTTTAATGAAGGGCTAAAATTCTAACTGATTTCCATTCTGTGCTTTTTTGAATTAGGGGTAAGATGACTGGGCATGATGTAGACTTTCTAATTACCAGCCCAGGAGCCACAGAGGAAGAAGAGCAGCAACTCCTGCATAAAGTGACAGACTTATGGGGACAGCAGGTGAGGAGACCAAGACAACTGCTTGCCACTCAAGACCCCCTTAGAGGTGCTTTTCGCTTGTTTCTTTTCTATTCTGTGTGTGTATGAGTGAGTATATATGTGTGTGTATGTGTGAGTGTGTATATGTGTGTGTGGTAAGTGTATGTGTGTGTGAGTATGGTGTGAAAGTGTGTGTGTAGTGTATGTATATGAGTGTGTGTGTGTTTTTTTTTATTTTTCCATTCAAAAATTTACACTTCCTCCCCTTTTCCCATTCCCCTCCCGCTCCCCCACTAGCCATCTTCCCTCCCCCTCCATCCTTAAGAGAGGGCAGGGTACCCTGCCCTGTGGGAAGTCTAAGGCCCTCCCACCCTCCATCCCGGCCTAGGAAGGTGTGCATCCAAATAGACTAGGGTCCCAAAAAGCCAATACATGCAGAAGAGACAGTTCCCAGTGCCATTATTGATGGCTTCTCAGTCTGCCCCCATTGGCAGCCACATCCAGAGAGTCTGGTTTGATCACATGCTCATTCAGTCCCAGTCCAGCTGGATTTGGTGAGCTTCCATTAGATCAGGCATACTGTCTCAGTGGGTGGACCAACCCCTCCCAGTCCTGACTTCCTTGCTCATCTTTTCCCTCCTTCTGCTCTTCAACTGGACCTTGGGAGCTCAGTCCATTGCTCTGATGTGGATGTGGGTCTCTGTCTCTATCTCCATCCATCAAACGAAATTTCTATAGTAATATTCAAAATATTCATCAGTGTGACTATGGGGCATGGCCAGTTCAGACACCCTCTCCTCTGCTGCCCAAGGACCTAGCTGGGGACATCCCCATGGACACCTGGGATCCCCTCTAGAGCCAAGTCTTTTGCCACCCCTAAAATGGCTCCCTTAATGTAGATATCTTCTTCCCTGCTCCAATATCTATCCTTCCTCCATCTCCACCCTCCCACTCCCCCAAGCTCTCCCCAGTCCTTCCCTTCTCCCTT
>PVIU01028876.1:0-18360 GCA_004026605.1 Ondatra zibethicus
AAAAAAGAAAGTATAGGTGGACATCTTTCTTTTCTCAAGCAGAGTTTTTAAAGTAAAATGTATAAAGTGCTAACCTTGAGAAGGTGGATAAGTTTGACTACTCTAAAATAAGAGCTTGGGTTCATCAACTCATCTCATGAGAAAACAAAGCAAAACAAAATAGAAGACAGGATAAAACTTTGGGGAAATTCTGGCAATAGACATCATTGACATGGAGCAATATCAAAATTATGGGATGAATTCTCATTAGTTGGAAATGATAATGCTTCTCTTTCTTCTATATCATGCACGTGCCCCTGCTCTCTCATTTTCCTTTGGCTCTTGATTCAACCGACGAGAAGCAAGGAGTTACCTGAGCAAGCTCCTCATTTCCTCCAATGGGAGTATTTCTAATCCTATCTGCTTGGCTAGCAACATCCCACCATTCATCCTAGAGTCCCATGCTCCTAAGATCCTTTCCTGATGAAGCCATCAACAGCACTCACCAGTGCTCATTCCCTCACAACTCAGAGAGAGTCTGTTAAAGCCTGGCTGCTGTCTTTACAAGCTATCCTTGAGTTCTGATTTTCCAGATATCCCATCTACCCTGTTGCACATTAGCTTTCCCTCGGTGGGAGAACTCTAGGGCATTTTGTTTTCATGACCTTTCTTCTGCTTGGCTTTTCCATCCCTCAGCTAAACACCAAGGTTATGGTGTGATTTTGGTGGGAGTCTATTTCATGGACAGGTTGCAAAAAAAAAAAAAAAAAAAGAATTTGCTCACTTTAGTTATAACTGTTCAAAAACAGGATGAGAGTGTGGCAGTAAAACAAGGAAAACAGTATAAATAAGTAAGTGCCTAACAGAGGCCTTTGACAATTTATGCAGACATAAGGAAAAGACACAAAATTATCAATTTACAAAGAAATTGTGAAGGAGGAAGAAAACAATGTAAACAAGCCAAATTTAGGGAAAGTTACATATATTAGAGTAGAAAAACAATAAGCAGCAGGTTTCCAAAAACATTTTAGATGGCTACAAAATGAACAAAATGATGGCAACAAGCGAAGGAAAATGAGTGGACTAATTAGGATTGTGTGCAAGGGGTTGCTCAGGAGAGAAAAGCCCAGATGTGTTTAGGCCTCGTGCCCTAGAAACAGCAGGTGGAGGTGCCTCTATCAGGTAGCCATTTTCACGGAACAACAGATGTAGGCAGTTGGGGAAAAAATTTTACCTGCAAAGAAATTAGAGAAGACGGCAGTTCCAGGTCAGCTATGTTCATGATGGTTATAAGAAAGGAATTTAGTGATGAGGCACTGCCCTAGACATTTTAATATGCTATTAGGGTCACAACAGTTCATAATGCTCAGAATTTAGCAAGGTAGGAAAGTTCCTATTCACTAAAGGTCATACAAGTTGAGCGGCAATTTAAGTTTGGGTATTTAAGGTCCTCCAACTTCTCTGTTTACTCAAAAACACTTTATGGAAGGTGACTGTGTGTAAATTATAGCTTCCCTCAAGCTCACTCTCTTGCAGAAGAATACAGTCTAATGAGGGTCACCCGCTTTTTAAATTGAGGCTGTTAAGTTTATTCATGTGCCCAAAGATCCCAATTATAAATCTGGCTTGTGGATAAGGCACTTTAATAACGTGAATTCTAATGACAACATTTCAGCACAACTACCTTACATTTGCTTCTTAGGTGCCTGTGATCAGATTTTGTTTTGTGTGCGGAAACAGACGACATCTCTCATTGGGAAGTAATTCCATGTTGAGTGCTGCATGAAGCCCGGCTGCATTAGCTAGCATTAGGTCAAAGCAGAAAGGTGTTTGCAAATAGATCCTGCATCCTGTACGTATATGCAGTGGTGCAGGCACATCAGTAAGTCATTGTGTCATCCGTGTGAGGCCTGATGAAGAGGTCCATGGAAGTGAGAAGAGTGGAGGCTTTGGACTCTGGAGATCCGGTTCTGAGTCCAGGCTTTGTCATGTACTTTCTGAGTGATGTCAGGTAGATCAGCTGCTCGGCCATGTGGATCAGAGTTGACTGTGAGGGTGGGTATATGAGAATTCACTAGGATTACAAGGAAATTGTAAAGTAATTGTAATTACTTTAAAATCACCAACAGTTAAAATGAGAATAATCAAAGAGAATGAAAACTACCAGCGTTGATGGTGGTGAAGTAGACATCTGATATGTTTGAAGTAGATTTAGGTCCAGTGACTATGACTGAAGGGAAGGGGAGAAACTGTAGGCAACAACTTGGGGCAACCTTTCCCAAAAGTGTGTTGTGCATGTTCAATCTAAAGTAGAAAAAGAGATTCCCTTTGGTTGTTATGGTTTTGTTTTGCTTTATTGAGTTTGTCTCGCTATCTAGCCCGAGCAAGCCTGGAACTCACCACCCTTTCACGTACCTTGCTTCATGCTGGGATTGCAGGTATATGCTGTCATACCTGGCTAGAACAGGCTTTTAAACAGGAGGCTGTGTCTTGTGTGGTTTTATATGGCATGCACTACTCTAAGTCACTTCAGAGCAGTCTTGAGGACAAGGAAGTGTTTGAAATATTAAATATGTAGTCGTGACAAAGGACAAACAAGACAATGGCTTTAGGGAACCCGAAGAGGAGAGACAGTTTTCTGTGTTTCACTCAGCTTTGCGTTGGATATCTTGATTATAGGATTGCTGTGAAATGAGTAGGAGACAGGAGGCACCAGAGAGAAGTGGTCGTTCTCATAAATGATGGAGCAGGGTTTAGAGGCTGCAAAGCTAAGAATGCGGAAGGCTGTCCTGGAAGAAGCAAGAGTAATGGAGGTCGGTGCCTCGGATAGAAAAAGAAAAATTCTGAGGTGTTCTTTTTGGTGAGGAAGGAGGTTGGTGTTGCTCCCATCAGGTTCTACACTCCAGGAACTCAAGAGTTAAGCCTTGCCTGCTGCATAAGAGGGGGAGTTTGTGACTTGGATTTAGCTGACTGCTAAATTAATACGGGGTAAGAAATAGATAGTTGAAAAGCACCTGGGTAGGGATATCAGGATGTCAGTGGCAATGAAAAGTGAAGACAGAATGTGACCTACAGGTTAAGGAGGGGAGAGAGGCAGCTCCTAGTCAGGTGTTTGGTTGTTCTTTCCTTGTGGGTGCAGGACAAAAACGGTGTGCCAATCCCTCCCCAACCCAGCTCTCACCTCAAGTGACCCAATGTGATGTTGCATTTTTTTTTTAAATGGAAGAAGTTAAGCAAGCAGGGATCTGGGCAGGCAACTTTTAAAAATTGCTTGCACAAAAAAAGTTTTGAAATAAAGCTGAGGAAAACTAATATGAATTTGGAATCACTGAAAACACACACACACACACACACACACACACAAATGGTTGAATCTCTCCAGAAACAGCAGGGCTGTCTTGAGAATCACACGTTCTCCATAGAAGTGAAGCTAATTCAGGTTTGGGGTACAATAATTACTAGTCATTACAAGCCATGGATTCGCATTTCAGGATTCTTGGAGAGTTTAAGTGACATTCTACTTCTAGTCAAGGTGGACTGGGGCTTGTCGTCCATCTGTGTTTGTTATTTTATTAAACAATCTGTGTGTGTGTGAGCGAGAGAGAGAGGTAAGCCATAGGCTGACATTAGGCACATTCTATTGCTCTCTTCCATCTATCTATCTATCTATCTATCTATCTATCTATCTATCTATCTATCTATCTATCTATCATCTATTATCTATCTATCATCTATCTATCTATCTATCTATCTATCTATCTATCTATCTATCTATCTATCATCTATCTATCAATCAATCATCTATTTTGAGGCAGGTCTCTTACTAATCCTGGTTCTTGCCGTTTTGGCTAGGATGGCTGGCCAGCAACCCTCCTGGACCTAAGAGAGTCTACCACTCCCAGTGCTGGGATTACAAATGCATGCCACTCCTGGCAACTTTTTATGTAGGTATCAAATGTCTGGACCCAGGTGCTTGCACAAGCAACATCTTACCTATTGAGTCATCTTCCCAGCCCTCCAGTCAATTGCTTTTAAGGAGATTTTACTAGTTTTACAAAAAAAAAATACTGACACAAATACAGATAACTTCTATTGATAAGATTGGTGGTGCATAGTACATCAATTTACTTTATCATTCCACCATTGCTAAATACTTAGTTTCCTTGCAATGCTTTCTCATACAAACCACGGCACAATGGGCACCTTGGTGCATATTCTTTGCTTTGCTTAAGTATTCTAGTGTTTTTCTCAGATAATGTCGAATGGCTGTGTTGAAGCACATGCACACTAACATTGTAACTTCCTGAGAGACTATCTCAATTCCCAACCCCATCATAGTGCTTGAGTGTGTGCTCCATGTTTAATAAGTCTCACGTAACATAACCACATCCTTAGAAGGCTCAAAGGAACTTTTTGCCTTACATTTTAAATTCAGGAAAACTAAACATATGTGAAAGAAATCTCAGATGGTACATACCAGACAATACAATATGCCAATGCATCTCAGCATATATTAGTCAACTTTTATAGTGTGCCTGAGATGCTATATATCGATCAAAACTTCTGGAAATCAATGAATATGGATGGCTTTCTCGCTGTAGTCAATCTTTCATTCTCTGATTTATTCTGCTTTGCTCTGATGTATATATTTACTTTCTTCTTCATTGTAATGTGTGTGTGTTTGTGGTGTGTGTGTGCCGTGTGCAAGTGTGTGCATGTGTATGTGGTAACCACAGGACAATCTTAAGTGTCGTTCTGAGGAACACTGTTACATCTCGAGTCTTTCATTGGCTTGAAGGTCACAGTTAGGCTCGGCTAGCTGGCGAGCCCTAGTGATCTTCTTATGTTTGTCTTAGCCCACGCCGGGAGCTAGTGTGTACCACCATGCCTGCAGAATTCAGGTCGATAGAATGCGGCTCCTCATGCTTGTGAGATGACCACTGTACCGACTGAACCATCTCTCCTCAGTTCCTTCTGTCTTTCTTCAAACCACAGCTAATCATTTCCCATAGCACTATAAAATGCTCATCCGTAAGAAGAGTTAGAAAACAGCCCTTTCATTGGGTGTGTTCAACTGTCCCCTTGTGTAGTCTTCAGTTTTCCCTATCATTCATGAAGCTATGAGAAGTACTCTTCTAAGTAATATTAGTGTTATTTCTATAACTAAGATTTCCTGTGATTTCTATAAGATTGGGTTTTATTTATGTCTATTTCCAAGATTGATCAAAATTATCTTCTGAGTAAACAAGAAGGGTTATTATAGGTCTTTGAAGAATATTATAAGCGCCATTTAGAAAAGTTGCAGCACAAAACAAGATTCCCATCCCATTGCATCTTTATCGAAACGGCCTCATAATTGTCCACTCATCTGATGCTCTTAGGCTGTTGCAGTGAGCACAAATGCTGTGCCTATGTGTCCTTTCTGCAGAATTGGCCTTTAGACGTATTTCTCCTTCTTGGCTGCAGGGTCTGGCTTATGTACGCCAGGTTACCCAGCAGCTTCCCTGCCGAAAACAACAAAAACACCTGCAGAGGTCATCCGTTATTCCAGAGGTGACAGTCAGACCTTCTGGAGAGCCCCCCCTTTTTTAAGCAAATAATTTTTCAAAATGTACCTTTTGAACTGCGTGCTGAGGTGATGTCCTTGCAAGCTTAGATATGTGTATGTGATGATGGTTAATTGTGACTACCAACTTCACGGGCTCTAGCGTCAGCCAGCAGACAGACCTCTGCATGTTTCGGTGAGGGTGTTCCCAAAGGGGTTGAGCTGACGTGGAAATATGTAGCTTGGATGTGAACAGCACCTTCCTAAGGGCTAGGCATTCCCCTCTCCTCGTTTCCTGACTGTGGATGCAAGGTCATTAGTTATCTTACACCCCTGTCGTCGTGCCTTCTTGACCACAAACTGTATATAAATCGGAATGGGATATAAGGTAGCTACCATCTTTATTTAGAAAGTTGTTTGGAGGACCCCTGATGGTTTAACAGATCCAAAAGTTGTGGGGAGATGAAAGGCTACCGTGTATTAGGTGTATGTAGAGGAACAGGAACCTTCTTCTGCAGCCCTCTTAACTCTTCCTGTGACCCTACCTCAAGGTGACTAATTTGAGAGTAACCCCGAGAGCCTGGTGACAGTGGCTGCGTCACAGAACACATAGGCAAGTGCTCTATGAGCTGATAGGTCTTCCAGGGCACATTCTGGAAAGTACTAAGAAGGTGCCGAAGGATGACAAGGGTGAGATTTCCACTTTGAGGAGAACTTGCACTCTCCTCCACATTTTCTTGTGAACCTCACAAGGGAGCCCATGAAGAACTTTGGAAAGAACAGACAAGCCCAGTCAGCCATGGCTCTGCCCCCTGGTGATTTAGCATATCCCAAACTTACTGATCCTCTTTCCTCATCTGTAAGACGGTGTACCTGGTTTTTCTCCCTCATAGGAGTCTTACACAGTTCAACAGAACAAAGCCCACATTATAGTGCCTGGAACACAATGTTCTTCAGTCAGGACTAAGCATTGAGACATTCATCAACATGGTAAATTCAACAGTAGAGAAGTATTTAAAACTACGGTTTGAACCCAAATGATCTTGGTCTTTTGGGGGGCCATTTACAAGGCAGTTGTGAGTTAAATACACAGGGAGTCAGAGAATTAGGCCTAGGAAAGAAATGAACATTTTTGAAAGAACTATTACCACATTTTCAGACCTTTAGAAGTGGACTGAAATCAAAATTGCAAACACAGTTCAAAGAAGATTAATTGTTTTATATTGTCTCAGAGCACGGAGCCACACAGGGGATGTGTGTCATTAGCCTATTCATCTTGGGATCTAACCAGGGGAGGACTGCGGTGATGTCACAGCTCTAGGGCTGGGCTGGACTGGTTTGCAAAGGGACAGGTGTAGAGTAAGAGGTACTGTTGTCACTGCAAGGCTGTGGCTAGGGTCCGAGAAACCTTTGTACAATACCAGTCACCTCTGGACACAAAAGATATTACCACCTCAGAGAGGGGACAAGAGTGTCATGGTCCAGCACTAATTCTACGAGAGCTCAAGAAAATACATTTTTTTTAAATGATAAAGGGGGTAAAAACAGAGCTCAGTTACATTCAGGAAGAATGCTTAGACAATAAATTTGGAAATTTAGATAAATCATAAGGTGTAAACAGGGAGGGTTCAGTTAGTAAGCAAGGGGCTTATGTGGCCTTTCTCTGCTAACAGCATTGAATTAAAAAAAAAGATGAAAAAAACCCTTCAATCTCCAGGTAAAATATAATTATAGGCCAAGGGGACAATTCTTTTTCAAAGAATACTAATACAAAGAATACACATTAAAAAAAAAAAAAACCCCGAGACAGAGAGAAAATGAGAACAGCTCGTCAGGAAGAAAGCTCAAGGTTTAAAATGATTTTTCTTTCTTTACCTTCTTAACAGAGGCAGCTGCTAGATTTAAAAGATAATACAGATTCAAAACTGAGAAACACAAACTGACATGGCAGAAATAACTTTAAGATTTCCATCTAAAACAAACTCCTCCACATCTCTTTATTGATTGTCGCAGAGATAAATAAATATACAGTTCAAGTTGGAATTTCCATATAAAAACCAACGCATTGACCTTAAAGGTCTAATAGTGTTTTTATTTTTAAGTGAATGTATGGATAAAAGGGTACTGAAGACTACCTGGTCAATAAAACCACAAAAATGGTTGTTACAATTCATCATTAGCTATCTTGAATGAGCAGAGATCCTTAATTAATATAAGTGGGGCTTCCTGTGTGGCCCAGGTCTGAGCCTGAGCCCCGAGTATCAGCCTTGTAACCCAGGCGGTGGAGGAGAAGACCAACTCCCACAAGTTGCCCTCTGATCACCACAGGTCATGACATGCACACCCGCTCCCCGATAAATAAATGCAACTAAATAAAAATAACACATTAATCAAAAATAAAATAAATAAATTATTTTTAACAAATACGTTTTTGTGGCTGAATCTAAGTTGGAGCTTTAAAGAATGCAGCTTCTAAAACCCAGGTTTCACTAATGTCTCATGGCATTCTTAGCCACTGCATTGATGGAATCTAGGTGTATCCAGTCTAAGCAGTGATGTATTTCAAGATTTTTATTTGAAAGTCAAGAGAATGTGGGCTCTGATACAGGGGTGGATGATTAATGACTCCCAAGGGGACTAAAGATCACCCCAAATAATTTCGGCTTTCTGTCAGCAACATTCCAACTGCCTCTAATCTGAAGTTCAAGTAAGTCTGTGGAATGTTAGCATAGGAGCGGCCTCTCTTCAGGGCTTGCAAACAAATGTCATTTAGTAGCTGATTGAAAATATTTTATACTACTTTTCTTCTGGCTGCAACTGGTCTATCAGAACCAGGGGCATATGTTTTCATTTCTAAGTACACTTTAGACTTTATTTACCAAGTATTTGCTAAAAACAAATCATAACAAACCCTCGTGGTGTGTTTTGCAATTTGCAAAAATACTTTATTTGATTTGGTCCTCAGGATGGATACTGCTATAAGGAAGACGTTTTTATTCGCTCATGTTAAAGATGAAGAAAGTAGGCCAGAGAGGTGGCTCAGCAGGTAAGGGCACTCACCGCAAAGCATGGCTACCTGGGTTCAATACCCAGGGCTCATATGATGAAAGGGGAAACCTGAGTCCCTCCACACGTACCGTCTCTCTCTCTCTCTCTCTCTCTCTCTCTCTCTCTCTCTCTCTCTCTCTCTCACACACACACACACACACACACACACACGTCATGATTTTAAAAAGGCGAACTTTAGAGCATATGCACTAGTTAAGCGCAGCTCAGAAGTCAAGCCTTCCGACATGGAAACCCTTCCGCCTCCGTTGTGCAGCAGCAGAACCGCCCTAAGGTACAGTCATCACTGCAGCTTCCTAGAGGAGACCACTGCAAAAGTGAAACAGGATTCATGAAACGCTTTGAAGGGGTGCGTAGTACCCAGACAGGCAACGCGGGAAAGAGAAACCAGAGGGAGACATCCATTGGCCAATGGCGTCCTGTTTTCTGTGAGGTTTCTACACAGCACGACTTTGCAGAATTGCAGACACGCATTGAGTCAGGCTCCCTGTTATCAGTCATGTGCCACAGTACAGAAATCCTAGGCTGGAAAGCCGCACCTAAAGGTTCTGACCTCTGTCCCATAACAAAAGTGGCTTTCAAAGGATGTTCCCATCCCCAAGTCTGGGTGTACTGATAGCACTAGTAGCTGCAAGGAAATATCAAATGTCAGCAGAGGCTTGTTCTATAGGAATACGCTATGTGTAAATTCACATGAGGTATTGTAGCATAAAACCAAAAGATTTCTAAAGTTGTCAAGTCAGTTGATTGATTTATCACTATTATGTGCTGGGGAGGGGCTAACAAGGTTATTGAAAAGGAGTATGACTTTCAGGGGATATTTACGAACCGTATACCTCATAAACAGAAAAGTGGGCAAGACTTAAATGGATCTCTTTCTGCTCTGTTCCTTCCAGTGCGGCTGTTTCCATGGTGTGCTGGCTTTCACCTGTGTGTTCCGATCGGCTGTTCTTTGTTTAGGGTGGCAGCTCTCTGTTACTGATCAATGCTTTTAAGAAAAGGGTGGCAGGCCAGAGAACCAGAAGTTCCCCTCCAGCACACAGATCTGGGAAAGCAGTCAATGCCAAATGAGCCGACAAATGATCACACTTTGGACGGGAAACTTAGCTTTCATTGAATTTTTCCTATACATCTCTTCTTTTAGTTTACAGCTGTTTCCGTATTGAAGGGTATTTTCCAGGAAGGCATAGCAATCGCTTTGGTACATGAGATTCTAGAAGCCTTTATCTTACCTTGGCTAAGGACACGAAGGGCACAGTTCTTTTGTCTCTTAAGTCACAGGTTAAAAAAAAAAGACTCATCTGCAAATATTTTATGCTTCTTTCAGCTGTTGTTAGGAAATGCAACCCTCAAATTATTTTCTCCCATACATCTTGGCTATAAGTGATTAAAAATAGACAGGGAGGAGAGAAGGATATAGTTGCAGATTGCAGGACATAAAAAGTGCACATCCTGCTAAATTGTGCAAGCTCTGAGGAGCTCTTCTCACAGGTGTTCCGGCCCATAGGGCTTTTTCTTTTCTTTTTTTTTTCCTCCAAGTTCAAAGGTGTTGGCTGGAGGCCTCCAGAGCCCTCCCTTTTCTTAGAGTTCTGGTAATGCTAATACTTGTGAGGTCAGAAGCTGCTAAGGCCACTACCCTCTTTTCAGCCCTCAAGTGCAAGGGACTGGAAGCTGGGTGCTTTCCTCAAAGAAGTTCCTGCTGGCCTCAGTTTTCCAGAACCCCATTCTCAGAACGCAGACGAGGTCTACTTTCACTGTAACCTTCATGGACGGGAAGATGCGTTGGGGCCATCCTTTTTAAAAAAAGATTTCTTCAAGCAATTGCAATTCTTCATGTTCTTTGGGGGTTATGAATTTTGTAGCTTGCCTCGTGCAGTCATTTCGAATAGAGACAGTAGTAATAATAAACATACCAGTAACGATCTGTCCTTAGAGTGAGCCTGCCTACCTAGAAGATGTTTGGATTCTAAAAATATAAAGACCATCAGTCAAATTAATGTCCCATTTTCTCATGCTGGTTACCTCAGGTGCGCTGGCGCCTGCAATAACCTGACATTCCAAGGTGGATTAAAAAAAAAAAAACCAAAACGCAAGCTGCTCCTACGGAAGGCTCTAGAATGGGGTGTACATCAGATCTCAAACCCACCCCGGAAGCAGCACTGGCTTTGGCTGGACTCGAAGGTATTTACTCTGGACACTATGCCAAGACATTAACAGCTGCTGGATTAATTATTTATGGCTTTAGTGTCAATCATCTAAGACAAGATCCAAAGAAATATATTTCAAAGTCAAGTCATCTGGTTAAAAAAAATTCTCCACGGACTAACAGGGCTCCCTTGTCATTTGTTACCCTTGAATTTCTTCCCAAAGGACCAAGCCCTTAAAATTATGTTTCTTCCCCCGCCCCCCCCCAGTGTTTTCTTTGAAGTGCTTTCCGGGGCAGAAGCAAACGCCCTGGCTGTGTCTGCACTATTTTCAGAAGGTGGCTTACACCGGGGAAACCCCTGACACGGATTAGTTTTTTGAAACTTCAATCAACCAGGCCTGGCAGTGGGAGGCAAGCGAGCCCCTCCCCTGCGCGCGAGCCTTGCGGGTTCGCGCCGGGCTAGGAAGCCCTGGGCCCACGCGGAGGCTGCACCGTGTTGCCCGCCAGCCCAGAGCTGCACGCACCCGCAGAGCCAATACTTGGTGGCGAGCATCTCCAAGAAGAGTTTCAGCCCTCTTGGCCAATAGGTGACACGTCCCCCTTCTCCCTTCCTCCCCACGCGCAAGGTTGGCATCCCGGCTTGGGGACCTCACTCCTCCCCACCCTGACCTCTGCTGGAGGCTGAGGGGCGCGTGGGACCCGGTGGCCAGGCGGGCTCCGAGGCTGCGCCGCCCCCGGGCGTCTCCGTGGCGTTCACTCCCGGCCCGCAGCATCCCCGCGCCAAGCGCCTCGCTCTGTCCTCACGCCGGTCGGTCCCGGTGGCCCGCGAGGACCAGGGCACACGCCCCTTACCTGGGCGAGGCCGGGCGCGCAGGCGCTGAGCGTGGAGCCCGCTACCGGCCGCTCAGCCCGCGCTCCCGCTGGGTCGGACAGTTCCGGGGGCCGCAGCGCAGAGCTGTCGCTGGCGCCACCGCCCCGGGCTGCCGCAGACCGCGGGAGAGCGTCTGCGCGAAGCCCCAGCGCAGCCCTGGCGGGAGCGCCGCCTCCCAGGCACCGGCCACAGCCCCCCGGCCTCGGGAGCGGCTGCCCCAGCGCACCCGCCGCCCGCGCGCAGAGGTAAGCTTGGGGCGAGCGGCCCCGCATCGCCGCGTCCGCGCCGGTCCCCACCGCCTCCGCCCCGGCGAACGGTGGAGTTTGCGCTCCGTCCGGCCGCCCCACTTGTAGAAGCGGGCTCCTGGCCGCTGCCCCGGCCGCAGAGGCGAGGCTCGCTCTAGCCCCTCTAGCCAAGGAATAGGTCGTGCAAGCCAGACGAGCAAAGGGTCCCCAGGGTGGGCTAGGATAAACCTGGACGGAAGGGGAGCATGGAGAAGGATGGGGGACGAGGAGAACCTCGCAGGGGTCAGCGGCAGCGCCTCTGCCCCCGGAACTCCGGGGTTTGCAGACTCTTTTTACTCGAGGGAAATGAGTAAATTTGGGTACCGAGGTGTGAGGGGAGGATGATAGTGGGAGCTTAGGGTCCCAAGGGCATTCTGCAGAGAAAAGACCCGGAGCTAGGTGGACGATGAGGTTTAAGAGCAGATGCCCAAAGTTTGTACTTGTTAGAAGCTGCAAAGGGCAGCCTGGGCTAGTGAGAGCTGGTGAAGGTGTCAGCTCAGGGTGGGAGGACTCTGCGGGATGGCGGAAGGCAGGAGGGAAACAGGAGGGGGAGGACCATCTGTTTTGCCTCTGCTGTGTGAGGGCCTTGGGATGAGGGGAAGGCTAGAGGGAGGTCGCTCCTACTTTGCTTCCTGTGACTCCTGAGGACACTCTGATGGCAAATGGCTTGGGTCCTTCAAGGAAAATAAAATGCCCCTGCCCCCATGAACACAAACAATTTTGGAATGGCCTCAAAAGTTCCTGGATTTGGAAACATTTTCATGTAGAGAGGAGGTTGGCGTTTCTCTCTGGTTTAGCTTATCTGATGCGCAGTACACAGAGGCTATTGCAAACTTTGCCACAATGAAGCAAAATACAGGGAAACTAGATGCCCCAAATGGAACACAACCCTTGCGTGGTAGGGCATCCATACAATGTAGGAAGGGCTGAGAGATGTGTTTATTAAATGAGACGGGAGCTTTTCTGAAAGTTACCGAGCCCATCCCAAACGTTTAGGCTGCAGAAATCTCCCCTCAGTGTTTTGGGTCTGCTTTTGCCTATTTCCAGAATCCTTCAAGCGTATTTTAATATCATGTGTGCAGTGAGTATGGGCTGTCCTTTCCTGTCATAGATGAATGTCCTTAGAATGTAAAATACTGGTTTGCATTTTGGCTACTTATAAAAAGGTGAAAATAGGTTTATTTGGTCAAAGCGTTCGCTGTTCAGATTTTATATTTTTCTGTCATCAAGTGTTTGTGATTTCATCATTTACACTCTTACCCATCCCCGAAAGTGATTTGAGGAAGTTTAAGGTGAAAACCACAGATCAAATAAGCTATTCTTGTAAGTCTCCTTGACCTCGCCTGGGTGCATTTGTAGTATATGCTTTCGGAAAGGTGAACTCTCCAAGACAGGGAAGCATCGCTGCCCTTGCTGACATAGTCCTGGTGGATACCAGTGTTTTGCAGTATAATCCCTGAAGCATCTCATTTACATAATATTATGTTATGGTTGCATAGGTAAATGATTTAAGAGGAACCTAATAGCCATTGTCATTGATATTAAGAAAAACAATGTTCATAGCTTACAGCATTTTAACAATACTCAGATTCCCAGGACCAAAGGAAACAGTTTGTCTCTTTGAACTGAGTCAGAAGGAAACCAAATGGAGGCATTTCCTCCTCAGTCAAATTAGACAGAAGTGTGGTTAGCGCTTGGCACCCAGGCACAGCAGATAATGAGACGGCAGCAGTTGGAAGAGAGCTCTACAAAGTGGGACTATTGTATGATGATCAAATGTCCTGGCTCTGGGAGTGAAGAGAATCCATTCAGACAAGCAACTTGGGGCATGAAAATCTGCACAGAATAATGCTGGGTGGTATTGGGTACCATGAACAAGACTCTGATTTCCCCTTCTCCTGGCTGGGTTTGAAAATGTTACTGCCTGACTTCTATTGACAGTGCTTTCTCTCTCCCCATACACACACACACACACACACACACACACACACACACACACACACACACACAGTATATATAGATACATGAATGACAGTGTTTGTGTGCTGAAATTTTCCCTGACTTTCGTTTGCTTGTTATTACCATTATCATTATTATTATTATTATCATCCCCTCTATATACCATTCATTAGCATGCTGTCACCATTTCCTCATTCTTGTCTCCGTTCCCCATGAATCTCAGTACAATGTATTGACCCAACATCTTTCTTCTTCATTGTTTGTTTGTTTTTTATTTTAAATCTAATGCCTTCTCTTGATTTACTTTGCTTTGTAGGGCTTTTTTTTGTACATTTTTATCCAGTGTTGTCTTTTATTAATAAAGATTATTTCTTCCTGAAATGACATCATAGTTCTGCATTCCTTCTAAGCTTCATATTTACACAGTGAAACCCCTTAGAGGGCCTTGCACTGCTCTCCAGTCTATTTGCTAAATCTAAACTTAAACTCATCACCATTGTTCTTTTAGATAGGCAGAGGCAACTTTGCGTCGATTGTCACGTTTCTCCAAGTGCCTGGAACCTCCCCAATACCGTTTCTTTTGCACAGGTACTCCACAGTCGTGGCTTCCATCTCCACCGTGCCTCTCGAGAATCCGTCTTCGTATTCTCACTGTGACTGCCTTTGTGCACGTTCGTCTTTTTCTAGATGCTACCCCCTCGCTGATTAGTTTGCCATCTCTTGTCTCTCCCATTCCTAATGCATTTCATCCTTGCTTTTGGAGAACAAGCTCTCTAAAACGTACTCACTAGTCAACTCTCCTGCAGGGCCTTAGTAACATAAACCTCTGCTCTACGAGCAAGATCCTCTGCTGCACTCTGACCTCAATGACTTATTTATTAAGTGAATCTGCCCTGTGCTAGGTGCAACCTTAGTTGCAGATTTTAAAAGCGTCTGTTGATGTTCAGTGATATGCTGAAAAACTTTCAATGTCAGAACCCGCTGCTAAAGTGTAGTCTTACGTGGTAAAAACGGCCCCAGCAATCCCACTGGCTTGGGGCTCCTCCATTCAGTGCTCTGAAGTGAAGTCAGACACTTCCTTGCAACCCTTGGACCTGCCCTGTGCCTGAGGCCTTGGCTCTCTTAGCCCACAGCGGGGGCTCTGGCGCTGCAGCCTTGTGCTCCTGCTGTTCCCTGCGTTGCACTTCCATGCAGCCAGTTCCACCTGTCTGAGAGTCAGGGCAGTTGCTGCATGCTTCTTGATCTCCTGTTGCACTGCAGCTTTGAGTCCACCAAACTCTATTACCTTCGATTTCACTTCTCTGAAGTGCAAGGCAATTATGTGTTTTCTGCATTCGCACTTAAGAGCTCCACAGTCACCTGGCCTAACCTTAGCCCATCATTTCCTGAAATACTTAGCCCAGGGCCTGGCTCCTCAAAGGGCAGACATCAGCAGATAATGGAACTAGTTGGATTAAGTTCTGCCTGGCTCTGTAGTCTCAGTTTATATAACTGATATTATTTAAACTTTTCAGTTAGGTTCCTATAGTAGAGGCTGTGCTTCATGAACTTGAATATGCACATAAACATAAATTTTATTAAGTGCAGATTCTGGTTGAGCAGGGACTCGGATGAGGCCCATGATTCTGCATCCCTAACAAGCTCCCAGATAGTGTAGAAGAAGCTGGTCCTAGAGCCACCTGTTCGGCATGAAGGCAGAAGGTGATGTCAGCAGGCTTGGGAGTTGCCAACTGTGATGGCCGCTCTGCTTGGTGGCTGTAGTACAGTTGGTGCTTGCTTGCATACGACTTCCTATTAGGAAAGTACAGGTATGGATTTGTTTCCCGAGGATGGGTGGAGGCGTGGATATTTCCATGTGTTTCCCCATGATTTTAGTGCTACAGTATTGCAATTGGATTTGACTCCATTGCATTTTTTCTCCAGCCAGATAATAGTGCTTTGGTATACGTGTCTCATTTTCCCGGGATTGCACAACTTAGTTCAGTTTCTTTCTTACTCTGCTTTGCTCTCCAGCCCACCCTTGTTTTTATACACACACCCTCTCTCTCTCTCCCTCTCCCTCCTCACCTTCTCCTGAAATTCTCTTCAGGTGCCCTGGGTGACTGATCCCTTGCTCCACCCATTCTTCTACCAGGGAGCAGGAGACTCAAGCCCTCTTTCTTGGTTGCTAAGAGGAGACCCTGACAAAACTGTTTCCTTTCTGGTTTCCTCCATCCCCTGTCAGTAGAAGGTGTAGGTGACAGAGCTTCTTGGGTGCGCTTCAGGACCAAGGCGGACACCATGTGGATCTTCCTTCCCTTGGGAGACAAATGCTGGGCTGGGCAAAGAAATGAGGCTTGCTGATCTGCTCAAGGTGGTGTGTGTTTCTGCCAGTGGCCATGCATCATCATGGTTCTGTACCAGCTAAACAGCTTGAACTTCTACTGTTGGAGACTGTTTTTCTTTCTTTCTTTCTTTCTTTCTTTCTTTCTTTCTTTCTTTCTTTCTTTCTTTCTTTCATTCTTCCTTTCTTTATTCTTCTCTTTTTCTTTCTTGGTTTTTCGTGATTAGCTCTCTCTGTGTAGCTTTGGAGCCTGTCCTGGAACTCGCTCTGTAGCCCAGGCTGGCCTTGAACTCACAGAGATCTGCCTGTGTTTCTGCCTCCTAAGTACCTACTGACAGGCTGCTTTAGAAAAAAATTTTTTTTCCAGTGTTGGGGTTCTGAATCTAGAACCTCACTTATGCTAAACAAGAGCTCTGCTGCTGAGCTACCTCTCCAGCCCCTTTTATTTTTTTAAAATTGTATTATTATCTTAATGACATTTAGTTAAGTTATTGTGTGCATGTGCATAGACATGCTCATACGTGTGCATGTGGGTGGCCATGTAGACGTCAGAGGACAACTTGTGGAAATGGCTTCTTTTCCACCTTCTTTTCCCCTTCCTTTCTACCACGTGGGTGCAGGGATTGAATTCAGGGTTCCAGGTTTGGCAGCAGCAGGCACACTTTACCCACCGAGCCATTTTGTCAGTCCCCTCTTTTTACTTTCTTTTTCTTTTTTAAATTTAGAGACAGGGTCTCCTAAGTTGCATAGGCTGGCCTTGAACTTGGAATCCTCCTACCTCATCCTCCCACATATCTGGCATTACTAGACCTGACATGTCTGTATTTCTTAAGAAAGCGACTGTTCCCTGAATCTCTAATTCAGGTTTTGTGATCCTGAGGTGCACACTAAAAATAACTTCTTATTTAAATGATAAGAATCCTTATCAGTATTTAAAAAAAATCTCCCAGAGTGATTCTAGTCTCCAGCCAGAGTGGAATCCTGCACCTTCCGTCAGGAAAGTGGGTGTAATATGGCGGCTGAGAATACATAGTATTTTTCTATGAGGCAAACTCTGGCTTTTAGCTTATCAGCTTGGAGAGAGTGTGGAGAGGTTACTTCAGTTCCCTGATCCTTGATTTCTTTAGGATGGCGTGAGTTGAGTTGCTCACGGTGGACCATGGGTGAGATGCTGTCTGCTAGCTGTGGCTGTAGTGCCAGGGGTACCTACATTCTGGGAAGGGCAGCGACTGTTCACCTTGCCAGTCACAGAACGGCAGCTTGAAAGCCCTGATCCTCTAAGGGTTAGCCTAGTCAACACCGCCCTCATCCCTCGTTCAGCTTCAAGAGATTCAGCCCAGTATGATCAGTTTGAAAAGAAATTTATGAGCATAGTTCTCAGAAGGCAATGAAAAAATAGGAAAGGCATATATACTAATAAAAATTCAACCACCCTTTGGTATTTGATTCATTTGGTGCCACATCAACTCCATGATCTCGTAAATAGCCGAGATAGATTAAAATACTTATAAACTGATACAGAAGGATGGCTAGACTTTTTTACCTTCTTAATGAAAAATGACTTAGCTCTTTAATAAAGACAGTTCTATCATCAACAAATAAAAAGGATTGAAATTCATGGGCCTGAGAGAGCATTTTATTTTGGTAATAAATATGAATGTGCAAAGCATTTACATTTCTGAGTTTATAATAGAAAATGGAATTTAAAAATAAAAAAGCACACACAGAGATATTTTGTCCTGTGCAGGCTAAAGCCAATCAACTTCCCCCCCCTTTTTGGCTGGGATTCTGAATAACCGTTATGCTATTATGTTATCATTATATCAGCAAAACAAAGCTTAGATAAATGGACAGAACCAATAGTTACTGGGGACTAATATTCCACTTTCTTTTCTTCATACATCTGAAAATAAATAAAAAAGTATTTTGTAATTTTAGTGGGCCTGGCAGGAGTAGTAGAATGTGATTATCAGGGATGCTATGTGACTGTGATTATCAGGGATGTTGTGTGACCATGATTATCAGGGATGTTGTGTGACTGTGATTATCAGGGATGCTGTGTGCTTGTGATTTTCAGGGGTGCTATGTGCCCATAATTATCAGGGATGTTGTGTGACTGTGATTATCTGGGGTGCTGTGTGACCAGGATTATCAGGGATGCTGTGTGACTGTGATTATCAGGGATGC
>PVIU01028877.1:0-18348 GCA_004026605.1 Ondatra zibethicus
CCTCTGAGGTCTCTATTCACCTGCTTTCTTGATCTTGTCTTCTGGTTTCCTCTCTTGGTGTTCTCTCTTAAACCCCCCAGTGTTGTAGCAACCTCTTGGTCCCCTCAGTATTATAGCCAGCTCTCAGCTCTTAGGCATGGTTTGGCTAGTAGCTTGGAGGGTCCAGTGAATGGGTTTGGGTTTTGGGGAGCCTAGCTTTAGGAAACTCCCTGCTGACTGTCCAGAAAACCAAGGGAGTTGGGGAAGGGTCCCAGGGTTTTGTCCTGCTGAGGAGGTCCTAGAATGTGGGGTGTCCCACCATATAGCTGTTTACTCACCACTTAGGTCCCCTCAGTATTGGAGCAAACTGTGTTTCAGTGTTCCACTGGAGTTACAGGAGGTTAGACAGGTTTGGGGGTGGGGTGGAGCTAGTTGTTTTGATGGCACCTGGATGGCTTGGTGGGGAGTCTAGCCCAGGAAACTCCCTGCTGGCTGGCTAGAAAAGCCAAGGGAGTTGGGGAAGGGCCCCTGGGTTTTGTTCCACTGGGGAGATCCTAGAGAGTGGGGCATCTGGCTGTGTGGCTGTTCACTCACCTCTTAAGTCCCCTTTGATGGTACTAAATAAGTCATACTTCAACACAATTTATATTGCATGATATATTATGATATTAGCAAGAAGACAGGGCAAGTTTTTTAAAATAAATTTTCAAGTTTTCCATAATTTTGTAAGTTTTTGATATGCCTGTGAAGAATTGGTTTGGGTTATGTATCAAATATTTTGATAAAACTCTATACTTAATCCCTTTGTAAAAGATTGCTTCATTGTTGGGGTGTGGAAGGAGGCTGTTTGTTCATTTCCTGGATGCCCAGACCCAAAATACCCACATAGAAACTGTATTAACTAAATCACTGCTTGACCTATTAGCTCGGGCTTCTTTCTAGCTAACTCTTCCATCTTAAATTAACCTTCTCCTATTATTTTATATTTTACTACAAGACTCGTGGTTTACTGGTACTGGCATCATTCTCCTCCAGGGGCTATGAGGTGTCTCCCCAGCTCTGTGTACCTTCTATATATATCTTTTTCAGCATGGCTATATTCTGTTAAGCCATTGGCCAAAAACAGCTTCTTTACTAACCAATGGCAATAAAGTATTCCCAGCATACATAGGGGAATTCTACATAACCTCCCCTTTTCTGTCTAATTAAAAAGGAAGGTTTTACCCTTAACATAGTAAAATTACATATAACAAAACAGGTATTACTTTATATTATATCATAACTGAGGAAAACTATAACTATAACTATCTATTCATCAACTTCATCAAAGACTCCAGAAGGATATAATATTACCTAAGTAAACATGAAGTGCATTGTAAACAACCTCCAAAACTCTAGAATTGACAAAGACATCTTGCTGCCTGGACAGTCACCCAAAGTTCTGCTGTAACATTGGGGCTCCCATCTTTAGCCTACAGGCCCATAGTATCTGGCAGACTTTTCTATGAAACAGGAAATCTCAAAAACCCTTCTGCCTATATTGGCAGTTTGCCAGTCACATTCTTCTGTGTCTTGCAGAATGTCTGGCAGATTCTTTCATGAAGCAGGAACCCCAAAGGACTGTCTTACCTTTAGGCAAGTTTAGCATTCACTTTTCTGTGGGTCCTCCTTGTCCAGTTCAAATAGCATAACATCAAACAGTCCAGGCAAGAGTAGTTTCTTGCCCAAATGGCTAGAAAACTCCTTAAGGAGCCTCTTTGATGTCAATCATTCTCTTGAAGTAACTGGTGCTTCCAGGAGCAGATGTGTCTCATTGTTATGAAAAGTGTTAAGTTTTTAAAACATTTTGAGTACATTATTTTGTTAGTTTTTGAAAGGTTTGAAAAATACCTATCCATTTGAAATATAGCTCTATATATCTAGAAAACCTAACTAACATGACTACAAGCTTGACTATTATAGATGGCTATCTATTAATCTGTATTTTTAATTATACATTACCTTCTAAATGAGCTGTACAAACAAAATACCTTAATCAAAAGCAGAAATATACATATAACACAATTGACCTTAAATTCCTATCACTAGACCAAGATCCATACAAATGCAAAGTACTAATCTCCATAACATATCCCCTTTTGAGAGTAAACAAAAATTTATAAACAATCATTTAGGGAACTGCTTCCTGGTTTTTGTTCAGCAAAGTGATTTTAGAGTTTGAGAAGATCTTTCCGGGGATCCTTGTCCATCAAGCCACTTCCATCTGGAAAAAATCCACAGGTTCTTATGCTCTGTGGAATCAAAAGCAGAATGTCTTTTCCAAAGTACCATATCCTTAGACCCTTTTTAGAGTCAAGATAGCTTTCAAATATAGATGTTGGTTTATTTTAGCTGTACAATGAAATGTCTCTCTGTACTTAGCTCATTCACAGTCAAAAAATTCGAAGAAAACATAGTAATATACATAATCTAGACTTCTTTGCATGTGTTCCATCTTTATGTGGCTTAATTTTCTTTCCTCTTTTAATCTATGACTCTTGGTACTGTGTCTCTTTAAAGACTTTGTTTCATTTTTTAAGAATATCATTTACTTCATTTTCTAACTGTCTGTAATATTAAGTTGGGGGTATCACCCCAGCCCTCTAACATCAAGAAGTCTGGGATGATTGGAAGCCACTGGCCTGGGAGTTGCCCCAGTCCAGACTGCCAAATGCTGACCCTTCCCCCAGGGAGGGTCAGAACCACTCTCACAGGCTATTTAGGCTGACACTGGAAAATGGAACTCGTGGTTTTGGGTTTGCATGGGCTCTTCTCCCTGTCATGCTGTCTCGATCCACCCAAGAATGCCATATTTATTAAACACGGGCATTTTAATTTGGTCTAATCTGGTTTGATTGGAGTTTCTTGTATCAGCAAAGAGGCTTTTATTAAGATTAACCCAAACACTGTCATGTTCTTTTTCTTTTCCCTCCGAGCCTACATACATTTATCCAACACTGTGACCTATTTAGAGGTCTTTTTTTTTATCTGAATCTGTCTTTATTGCATATTTTTAATCTTTTTCTGAGCAGAACAGCTTCTTAAAATGCTAAGTGGTGTGGTTAGGACTAAGGTTGCTTTACCTTTGGTTCCACCCATCCCAACATGGCAGAGGCATTTTCACCACCTCTGCAAGCTATACATACCACCCCAGTTCCAGGTATACAGTGGGTCATTAAGCAGGTTGTAACATGCTGCTCACTCAGAAACCCCATTCAAGTCCTTGGCCTTCTGAAAGAGCCAGAGATCATGCTGGCTCTTTTTAAAGGAGCCACACAGTTTTTGCTGCTACTGCTGAGTCAGGAAAGGGCTGTTGTGCCCGTGCTTGCTACCAACAAACAGAGCCCATCTGGAAAAACAAACATACAAAAAAAAAACCACCAGCTACCAAGAAGCCATGCTTAACTCTGTTATTTTGTGCCTAGAATTTCTTTCCAAGCTTTTCAGGTTTTATGTGGTTGTAGTCAGCTCCATGCACCAATCTGATTAAAAATTTAACATCTTCACATTGCCATATTTTTTCTCCAGTTCTGGTTGGTTTTGTCTTTGGTCTCTGTGTCATCCAGGCCATGGGTCTTGCTACTCCAGAAAGTATCAGAATGGGCTTACTCTACTGACTGGAGAATTTTGAGGAAGAGGGGGAGAAAGGATTGTGGAGTAGAGGGGTCAAGGACACCACAAGAAAACTCACAGAATCAACTAACCTGAGCTCCTAGGGGCTCACAGGAACTGAACTGACAAACAGGAAACCTGCATGGGACTAACTAAGGCACTCTGTATATATGTTATAGTTATGTAGCTTGTTCCTCTTGTGAGAGTAATAACAGTAGGAACAGAGGCTGTCTCCAGCTCTTTACCGACTGTTAGGACTCTACTCCTCATACTGTGTCACCTTGCCCAGTCTTAATACATAGTAAAATAATTAGTTTTACTGCAACTTGATATGGCATGTTTTGTTGATTCTCATAGGAGACATATCTCTTTTTTAAACAGAAATTGAGGAAGAGTGGATTTGGGGTAGGATCAGAGGGGTTGAGGTGGGGTACTGGGAAAAGAGGAAAGATGGAATACTATAGGCAAGGTGTAAAATGTAAATGTAAAACTGTCAAAAGATAAATTTTACATTTTCATCATGTTATATCTTTTTCTCTATAGCACTCTTTCCATTCCTTAGAGGATTATATAACAAATTGGATATCTCCATGTATCCAAGTGATACAATGAAATTTTTGCAAAATTTTGTAAATGAGACGAAAAAGGTTCGGCTTGAAGATAAACAGGAGGTAAAAGATAATAAGATTTTATTTCAAATCCAAGGCAATTCTATCTCATGTCACAATTCCCTTTACAAGGTCCTATTAAGATATTTGATTAATTTTGTTTGTCCTGAGTTGTGGCTTGCCTTCATCTTGGGCAATTTCTTTGGGCATTGAGAGTGCCACTTGAATAATACAACTTTAACTAATGTGATCAGCTGATGGCAGAAAGGCACTGTTAGTGAGATGCCAAGGAATCAGTATTCTGGGTGTTTGGAATATTAGTACATAATCACATAAAATTCAGCAATGAGCTCTAGAAACAGCATTTGATGAGTATGGAATTTTGGTTAAGAGTATGTCAAGGAAACAACAGATTGATGTGCAGGATATCTTTCTAAATAAATGTGTATGAGAGGAGGATAAACTGATAACCATCCAAGCAGAGGTCTGTCCTCAGCAGCTACAGATGCTCAGAATGAGGAAAAGTCATGAGAAAAGGTGTTGGATATGGCAGCATGATACTAGACAATGATAGACTTCCTGTTCTCCAAAATCTGTGGATGACAGTTTTGTGTCACCAATGATTCAGGCAATGTTAGCCTTAATTAAGTCATATACTCATAAAAGACTTTAAGGTCTTCATTCCATACTAAATTTTGAACTGACAACGCAGCTTCTGCCTTTGAAATTTGTGTCTGCTTTCAGGCCCGAGTGGACTTTCTTCAGCTGATGATGAATTCCCAGAATTCCAAAGACATGGAGTCCCATAAAGGTAACTAAGGATGCCTTACGGTCTAAAATGAAAGCAGGGCGGTAGGGACTGGTTCTTAAAATGCAAAGAGGGTCATTTAAGCAGAGAAGGCATCCTGCTAAATTGCAAAAAGACATAAACATGTATGTTAAAAGCGTTAGCCTGAGGAACTTTCTAAAGTCATGGAGCATGTGAATTCTGAAAGCATCAAGGTTATTGTAACTTCCATCTATGACAGGGAAGCTAAAATAATGAAATCTCAACAATATGGCTGCCTAGCCAACACCTGATCTTCCCAACAACAATTGTCATTCCAACAAGATGGAAAAACTATCTATGGCTGAGAACTCATCATTAGATAAAATACTACAGATAATCAACAACTCCTGAGAGATAGTCTTCCCCACAGATAAGCCCCTGATTGGTTATTTAATACTAAATATCTAGCCCAGAAACGACTACAAGTAGGCAAAACTGAACCAACTCAGTAGGTTATATTTATATCATTATTTTTTATTTGCATATGTAATAAAAATGGTTAAAGAAAAGACCCTAAATCTGAGAGAGAGTGGAGGTGTGGAATGGGAGTGGGTAGAAAGGAGGAATTAAAAGGGGAAATGAAACACAATTTTAATTAAAGTTTTAAAAATATGCAGGTCTATATAAGAATGTCTTTCATACTCCAAAAGTCTTCAGTGATGTGTAAGTCAAATTTGATATCAGTCAAATTCTGAGTCTCAGCCTCATGCAGAGTCACTGAATCAGAAACTTTACCATCAAATATGCTTCCATAGCATACAGTCAAAAAATATAGTGTTCAAATACCAACCCTCACTGTTATTCATGCATTGGAAGTGTGTTCACTTACTTTTAGAGACTGTAGAAATTTGTTACTTTCACCATAAAACAGTACATTAAGAAGAAAAATGACAGTGTTTATAAAATAGTTCCTTGTCATTCTTTTACTCAATGTTTGGATATAGAATTTTAGAGTAATGCTACTTTCCATATATTAGCACTACAATGTGTGTTTGGGAAATTTTCATTGTTTAATTCCATTATTAATGCCACATTTGAAGTCAGCACTGAAGTTTGTGTTATTTTCTATTATTGTAAACAATTTTTAAATTGAAATATATCTTCAACATATTCTTTCACTCCCCAAGGCCTTCCAGGTCCCCCTACTTACCCAACTTTAAATTATTTCCCAAACTCAAACAAAAACCCAATTACAATAGCAAAATTCCCCCAAGCCATCTACTCCTGAACCATAAGGCTTTCCCTGAAGTTGTTGATATGCCCACTGTCATTACACTGAAAAAAGAACTGATTTTCTTTCTTCCAACAGGAATAAAGGGGACAATTCAATTGTTAACCTTTTCCTTAGTGGCTAGGTTTTAATTCATTCTTTTTTTTAGTGTAACAAAATAAACTGTAATAAGAGAAAAACTAGCAAACCAAAGTTTGGGAAGACTAACTAAGACAAGAAAAAAAGTTCAGGGAAAGACACAAGAATCAGAAACCTACTCATTTACACACTCAGGAAGCCCATAAAATTACTAAACTCGAAGCCATAATACATACAGAGAACCTGGTAGAGACCTGTGCAGGCCTATGCATGCTGCCTCAGTCTCTGTGAGTTCATAAGAGCTTTGATTGTATTGATTTGGAGACTCTTGTATTCTTGGTATTCTCCATCCCCACTGACTCTTACACTCTTCCTGATCTTCTTTCATAGAACTCACTGGGTCATGAAGAGAGGGATTTGGTGGAGACATCCATTTAGAGCTGGATATTCCAAAGGCTTTCACTTTCTGCCTAATATCTGGCTGTGGTTCTCTACATTTTTTCCCACCTGCTGCAAGTTGGGGCTTCTCTGATGATTGTTGAGCAAGGCACTGTTCTACAAGGACAGTGGAATATCATTAGGAGTCACTTTGTTTCTACATTTCTTTTTATACAGCAGTATTATTAATTTCTATCATTAGTCCTGGGGCTATCTAGTCTCAAATTCTTGCTCAATTAAGCAGCATGAAGTCTGGGTTCCACCTCACAGAGTAAGTGTTAAGTCAAATCATTTATTAGTTGGTCAATTCCACAAGTATTGTGCCACCATTGTCCTAGCATATCTTATAGGCATTACACCATTGTTAAACAAAGTACAGAGTATCTCCCTGTACCAAATATGGTAGAACATTGCAGGTAAAGGCTCTATATAGGAACCAGGCTTGATCATTGACATGAAATGTCTAATTTCATTTTAGCTCTTTCTGATCAGGAGATAATTGCCCAGTCAATCACATTTATTTCTGCTGGCTATGAGACAACAAGCAGTGCTCTTTGTTTCACTGTGTATGCACTGGCAACTCACCTTGATATACAAAAGAAAGTCCAGCATGAGATCGATGTATCCCTGCCCAATAAGGTGAGTGGATAGTAGCTGGAGACCCTGGGAAAAGGTCAAACCTCAACAAGAAATACTGCCTCCATACTTGTATTTAGGATTATAGTAAATAAATTAAGAACTGCTTCTTTCGGCAGTAGTCACTGAGAATCTAAGACAGAAGAAAATTTATGTGTGGAGTAAAACTAATCTCTGTAATTCTGTACTGATCCTGTAACATCCACTATCTCTAATTATAATAGCACAGCCTAAACCATGCATAAAATCTCTGTAGATTTTTAAGGATAAGAAAGTATCAGTCAAATGTCTTCTTTACACTTAAGTGGGTGTTTCACCTGCCCATATATCTTTGTACCATGTGTATATTTGAAATATGAGGAAACCAGAAGAGGGTATCAGATTACCCGGCACTATAGATCCAGAAAACGTATTCACCATGTGGGTACTACCAACTAACCCTGGGTCCTCTGCAAAATCAAACAGTACTGTTAACCACTGTGGAATGCTCCTAGACCCTCAAACAAGTGAACTGATAGTTGCATTATTACTACTGGAAATGCATTGGCATGACTGCTGTCAATGGGGTATTTCCTTGTCTTGGCTGGGCAGGCTGAATGAGCTATTCCCCTTATTACTCCTCTCTAATCACATAATTTGACTTAAACAATGAAGATCATGGCAGTTTCTAAGCTACACTGTCCACCTCTACATTATGGTAGCTTCAGTGTCCCACAAAGTGGCAACCACACCTTATGTGAGCTATCTTTTCATCTATGCCCAAAATTGGATCTAAAGGGTTGTGAGGTACCTAAACTCTGGACTGGCTGTGTTGTCAGTGAGGTGCACACAAAGCATTTTCAAACCTCAGACTCACCCCAGTTCTCTTTTCATTCTGTCACTGTGACAAATGCCATGATTAAAAGGCACTATGGAGAGGAAATTGTTTATTTCAGCTTACATTTTCACATGACTGCCAGTCACTGAGGAAAGTCAAGAACTCGGGAAGGGACTTTATAGGCTTTTGACTCCACACAGCGCTGTTTCTGACTAAGGTACTCTACTCACAGCAAATGAAGCAATAGCTGGAACTCCAGAGCATTCTGGCTGCTCTCTGGTCCACCCACTAACCTAGAATTATCTAGTTTTTTTGCATACAAGCCAGGTTAATCCTCTCAGAATACAGTACTACCAGCAATTGGCTGGACCCTGCCACATCAATGAACAATCAAAATACAACTTTCCCAAATATATGCACAAACAAATCTAATCCAGTAATTCATAATTTTTCATTTAGACCTTTTTCTCAGGTGACTCTAGGCTTTGGGATTTTGGAAGTTAAAGATTTATTAGAACACCATATAAGCACCAATGGAAGGATTCATTCGGGAGCTAAGCATGGAACTATATGTACTAGAATATATTCCACAGGAATAGAATTTTTTGCTCAGTTAGTTTCCATTTTTACCCTATTTTGCCATAATTAGTTTCAAAGGAAAAAGATTTTACTGAAGTTAATCACTGTAATTTCAAATAGTATTCTTGTTTAATATAGCATTGATCTTCAAATTGCACATTTGTAGTAATGTTAAATTCAGTCATAGGATTTAAAAACTGTGAGTTATCCTTTGGTAGAATTGATAAAAGAATTGTTAAAATTCTCCACATTATATTTCCACAGTCTGAACTTGTAGCCTCCTTTATAAGTTATGACACCCTCAATAACTAATTTATGTTGAATGATATTTACATAATATGACATTCATTATTACCAAAAAGGAAAACAGTACAAAAGAACACTGAAGATTTGGACCTAAGTATAAGCTTCTCTGAATATTTTTCCATATTCACTTCACCATGCATTTCAGTGGCCCTTTAGCATGTCAACACACATGACTATTGTAAATGACTTATCAGTGATAAATCCAATCAGTAATATGGTTGAATGAGGAGTTCCTACAAACATAAAAGTACTCTAGAGTTTGGCATGAAAGTTAGTTTCAAATCTCAAATCAGCAAAATCTTTTTTTTTTTAATTTTCCCAGGCACCTGCCACTTATGAAGCCCTGCTAGAGATGGAATATCTTGACATGGTAGTGAGTGAAGCTTTGAGATTATATCCAGTTGCTAACAGGGTTAGCAGAACCAATAAAAAAGATGCTGAAATCAATGGTATGCTCATCCCCAAAGGGACTGTGATGATTATACCCGTCTTTGCTCTACACCGAGATCCAAAACACTGGCCAGAGCCTGAGGAGTTCCGTCCTGAAAGGTATGAGGACCCTGAAAAGGGAAATGTACACAGAATCAGACTTCTCTAAGAAGGTTAATATGCTCAGTCTCCTTCTGTAAGCACATTAATATAATTTTATATTATCTTGCATATATATTTGAATTTAGAATATCAGTAGTACAGTGATAATTATAGTAGTTGAAACATGAATTTCAACTGAGCAGAAAATGACAGTTCCATATTTTTTAATTTTGTTTTAGAGTCTCAAAATTGTCTTATTTATAGTTTCCATAGTGTATGTGAAGAGACTCTATGACCACAGCAACTCTTACAAATAAAATTATTTCTTAGGGGCTGGATGATGGAAAGCATGGTGGCATGCAGGCAGACATGTAGCTGGAGAAATAACAGAGCTATACAGCTAGATCAGCAGGCAACAGAAAGAGAACACTGAGCCAGTATACCTGGCTTGAGCCTCAGAGGCCTCATAGCCACCCCCACTGACACACTTCCTCCAAAAAGACAACAACTCCCAGTATTGCCAGTCCCTATGAGTCTGTGGGGTCACTTTTATTTAAACTACCACAAATCCTTAATATCATTTCCATTAATATAATGATACCATTGGATATATTTCTAAGCATGTGTAGGTATTTAAAACTTAGAAAAATACCAGTTTTCTCCTGTTTTTATAAATTTTCTACTACCTATAAAGGCTACTTTATGACAGATGCTTGTATGTGAGAGTATGTGTGTGTCAAAAAAGCAAGCAAAATTACAATGATTAGAAAATCAATTATCTTTTTTAAGTTGTTAGGTTTACATTTCTTTAATATTGTCCATATTTACACAGGAACTCTCTGGACACATCCCCAAATATAGGAATCACTTATCAAATATAAAAATCCATTGTATTAGACATTGGTGGAGGTAGAAGGTACAGAAAGTCTCCTCTTTGATGCTAATACAAGTCTTCTTAGTCTTGTTTCTCTCTGGTTTGTGAGTGAAACCCCCAAACACTCATCCAGTGGGTAGCTCCTCCAAAGTCAAGCCATTTACTCATTAGAAAGTTGACATTTCATCCTTCTTGAATATGCGGCCTAGTTTTCTATGAATGGAAAGTAATAAGCAGTGTGGTAATTGTATGAAGCATTGAAGTAGTTGATAGATTGCCATTATTGCTTCACTAATAAAAATAAAGAATAATATTTCATTTTTAAAGTTTTAGAATGATATTTTTGAATCACATTTCTTCATTCCCTTTCTTTCTTCGAAATTCTCCTATACACCTCTCCCTGCACTTCTTAAAGTGCATGGCCTCTTTTTCACAAATTGCTGTTTAGGTGTTATTTAGATTCTCGTGTGTGTGTGTGTGTATTCCTATATATAACATGTCAGTCCATATCATGCTACTTATATGAAAATGACATTTTTAAGATAGATGCAATTGAACTTTGAGGCCACAAATTTAAATATACAGTAGCCTCTTCATAAAGTTCTTGATGCCTAAGACTTTGTATTCTTATGCATGCATCTGGTGTTTACACATAATATACGTATAGAGCTTCTTACAGCAGTAAAATGGAGTGGACTAACTCTTCTTTTCTGGTTAGGTGAATTCTTTGTCTCTTTTATATAGTCACCACTTCTACGTCCTTTAGCTTAGTGACTACAAAGTTAGACATCATTCATTGTGCATTTCTATGGTTGCTCCAGATTTCAGTCAGATAACATAGTCATTGGTGATTACCAATGCCTAGACCAGGGAGTAAGGAATGCAAATACTAAAACATGTTGAGGTTATAATCAAACATAGTATATAGGATGTCTACAGAAGTGTTTCAATATTTCTTGTGTGTGTGTGTGTGCATTTGTGTAACCTCACCTGACAGTATTCCACCAAGTTCACCTTGCACACACATACTAGCACTACCTTCACCTGACACCAGTGTTGTTCTATAAAATAGCTTAGAAATTATTCCATAACCCTCCTTGATAGTTAATAACTCTCATAGAACAAATGGTTATTAGTCTTCCAGAAAATTTCCAGAACCAGCATTTTTATTTAAATTACAATGTGAGCAATCAAGTATTACTTAGACATAGGTCTGTAATTTAGTAGTTTTTCCCCTAAATGGGGGACTGAGACAAAATTCAGTGATAACAATGTAGAGCAGCAGCATGTGTCCTTGCAAACAACTTCACTTGATGACAGTTGGAAGTGAGTGAGAAAGTCAAAGATTTTGTAAACGGAGCTTATTGAGGGGAAAGGCATGGCTGGAAAGGAAAAGGATGAAGAAGAGGAATAAAGATTAGGATAAATAGAATGAAACAAAGAGATGATGGTGAGGAGAGTAGGGAATGGAATAGAAATATTTCGTTCATAACATGTATCTCTTCCTTCCACAGTGAGTAAATCCTCAACTCAAGTGTCAAGGGAATTCCGTCCTTCTCCTTCATGTTTACTTTGTGATTTTACACACCACACTGGGAACACACAACATGTTTAATATTTTAAACTTTAAAGACACATTTCATTTCAATGAGCATTCACCACAAATCATATACTTAACATTGGGAGCTCCTTTAATTAAAAGTTGTAGAAAGAACATTAACTTCCAAATCTCATAATGAATTAACTACACCATGCTTAGAATCGTGAAAAGACTGAAGTGTCCTGTATGAGTCTAGCTGAGGGCTGTAAGTGAAAACTACAATCATGTTGCTCTTGTGCACTTCATGTTTCATTATTTATTGTGATCCCAGGTTCAGCAAGGAGAATAAAAATAGCATTAATCCTTATACATACCTGCCTTTTGGATATGGGCCTAGAAACTGCCTTGGCATGAGGTTTTCTCTCATTACCATGAAGCTTGCTATTATCAAAATCCTGCAGAACTTTACCCTGCTACCTTGTGAAGAAACAGAGGTGAGAAAGAACATATTTTTGGCATGTTTTTGTTTTATTCATAGGAATTTTTATAAACTTGTGGATATATATATATATCACATATATTGAATATACATGTGGAATATACTGATTTATCTTTAATTAAGATTTTCCTTGTCAAAAGATCTATGTAAAGCCTTATGTGAGTTCTAGGGCCCTTAAGTTTATGAAGCAGTTAATCTGAGTTTAAATGTAAAGGTAAGATCAGAGTCAGTGAAGATAGTTCGTATAAAATTATGTATAGTAGCATTGATATTTTTATTGATATTGGTATTTTCTTGATACCAATGTATATGTATTTCACAAAACAGTAGGCTTTTAAAAACATTTTCATACTTGCATATGCTATACATTGAAGAGATTATTTTCTTTTTCTTTATTCTTCTCTCATAAAAATACATCCCAAGCAAACCTCCATTCCCTTTCCTTCCTTCTCCCAGTCCCAATTCACTTCCCCTATCCCTCAGTACCATTGCTCTTCCATTTCCCTTCAGAAGCAGACTTCCTGGGGATGTCAACCAAAATTTCCATATCAAGATGCAATGAGAATAGGCACAATCATATCAAGGCTGGGTGAGACAACCCAATAGGGGGAAATTTCCCACAAGCAGGCAAAAGAGCCAGAGATATCCCTACTCCCACTGTTAAAAGTCAGACAAAATCTGCATCCTAAACAATCACAGGATGTATATATCAGGCCTAGCAAAGACCTGGAATCTGACTGATTCAAGAGAGGTCACAGCCTTAAAGAAAACAAGACTGTCTTTCACAGACACTATCAAAAAGCAAGGCTCCCCAACCAGGGGTGGGGTCATGTTTCCTATTTACACAAGCATACCATTATGGCTTGAGTTTGCACATATCACATGTCTTGTGCACGCTGTCACATCTTTATAAGCATATATCTGCATCTGCACTTTATTCTTGGAAAATACTGTTTCCTTGAAGTCAGTGACCACTTCTGGCCTTACAAATCCTCAGACCCCTTCTATATGCATTTTTTCTAAGGTGTCACATTTAGAAACATGTGTGAAATGTCTCTTCTGAATAACGTAAAAATACATTGTCATTAACATAAATGAAGCAATACTTAACAAGTTTAATTTCATGACTTCTGTATTAAAAGTGACTCAAAAGTCAGTAGGTTTTCATCATGGAAGAAGAATATAATGTGGTCATTTCCCCTTTGGTTGCATGAGTGTGGCTATTTTCCTGTTATACACATGAATACAGATGTATGACTTTACTTTGAAGATAGGTAAGCTTCTGGCATCTGGAAATCTTTAATAAACTCTAGGTAATCTACAAGATGTCTTTTCTAAAACTACAAGACAATCAGTTTATACATTCTTCTGCTGATAAAAGATTATTACTCTGTTGGAGGGTCCTCTTACCCACAAACTGACAAGAATATCATTTAAAAATAGTCAAAATGAGTCCAAATTCCCTTTTCAGCACCATCTTCTAATTTCAGAAGAAATACAGAGAATTAATGTCACAATGGTTCCCAAAGTCCTCCCTCTATCATGAACTCACGTGTATCAGATTTGAAGGTAAATATATTGCTTAAAAGTGAAACTTTGACAATGGTGTTTGCCATATACAAAACCTACTCCTGGTGCTGAGGAATTTTATATCTTGTTCCAAAAATAACAAGAAGAGGTTTGAGACACTGGACATGGCTTGAGCACATAAAACTTCAAAGCCTAACTCCACAGTGACACACTTCTTTCAAGAGCATACCTACTTGAGCAAGTTCACACTTCCTGATAGTGCCACTCCCTTTGGGGGCCATCTTCTTTCAAACCACTACATTCATAAAAGTCATTTATTCAAGTTTAAGTAAGATTTATTTATTTCTAGGAAACAGTCTAGATTGTTTAGGATGGTACAAAACATGTGGGGAAAATTTCCCACAAGCAGGCAAAAGCGTCAGAGATATCCCTACTCCCACTGTTAAAAGTCAGACAAAATCTTTGCTTTAGCAAGACTTGACCTTATATTCAGCCTTCCTCTTACTTCCAAGTCTTGAGTACTAGGGTCATAGCCATGTGACAACATAGGAAGAAGCCTCTACTGTTCTTAATATATTTTTTATATTTGACTATTTGTGATATTTGATTATTCGTTAAACTTATTAACATATTTATTCAACTATTTCAGATTCCCTTGAAATTAGGTACGAAAATGTTTCTTGCTCCAGAAAACCCTGTTATCCTGAAGATTATATCAAGAAATGGGGCCATAAATGAAGATTGATTTTACCTCAAGTTCCGAAATGTTCTTCAAAGAGTGCATTCTAAACACCTTGATTTGAATTTACTCCTAAAGAAAACTTAGATGAAAATGAATTTAATCCACCACACTTCATGACAGAATCTTCAATTGTTTTTCATTGACTTGATAGCATCTTGATTATTGTATATTAATTATTTAGAATTTCATATCTTCTCTCATGTAAAATTTGTCCATTTTCCCAGACATAGAACAATATGTTTGATTTCAATGCTGATAAAATATTTTTCATTAATTTGCTCAATATTGTTTCACTTATATAATCATTAATTTAATTTTCCATTTATGGCTGAGATTTCTTTGTACTTTAATGAATTGTAAGTTTCTGTGTGGCCACTATCCATTTAAAAAAAGAAATTTATTTGATTAGATCTGATGGCCACATCTATTGGTAAAAGATGTAAGTTTTGAAGGCAGTTGGATATTAACACCATTTATCAGAAGAATAGTAGGTTCACTCATGAGCCTGAAAGCTCCATTTCCTTGGGTTCTTTCCCAAAGATAGAGTACTAAATATGTGTTTCATCCAATAAAATGGTCTTAAATTTGAGCAGAAAGTTGTTGGCTACCCCCATAATATTCATGTATGTTCCATATATGTACACCTATCTTTCCATGTTTCATTATAGGAGTTCATAGCATTCACTGCTGGGTAAGACTGTTACTTTCAGCCCAAAGAATCCTCCCTAGTATTTTCCAATACTATAAAAGATTGCCATCAAGGAGAAAGTTTCCTGGTGAATACGATGTTATATGGCCTATGATCAATGTGCTTAGCATCTTCTGCAATAGGATCTTAGTCACATGTTCTAGTTGGTAACCAAGAGCAATGTCAGTTTCCTGTATTTTAGGTGGTCTTCAGGACAACTCTGATGAAAATCTGAGTATAGATATCCTACATCTGGCAAAGGGCTATTTAGTAGACCCCTTTGGCTTCTGAAAGGGGCATAATCTTACATGTAGGGCATGTTTTCATATGTACATGTAAAGATTATCAAAATGTAACTTTCATCTGTGTTTGCTTCAATTGCTCACAAATTGCATCCAGTCCTGAGCATGATTAATAAAAGCTCAGGGTCAGAAAATGGGGTTCAACTTGAAGATCTGAAAAGTGAAACAGCCATCCAATGGTTTTTACCTCAACCTCAGTCTGAAATGGCAATCATACATCCTGGAATCTCAGAAGGAGACTGCGCCTCTGGGAGCTGTTTCCCCCATGTCTCATATTCCTCACTAGGGCTGGGTTTAAAGGAGTGCACCACTGGTATTAAAGGTGTATGTCATTGTGGCTTCTGGGATTAAAGGTGTGTGTTACCATAAACTGATCTGTAATGCTGACTAGTGGAACTGTTTTATTCTCAGACCTTCTGGCAGTCTCTATTTATTAAAAATACAGTTGAAATGCCACTACATTTCCCCCTCTCGTCTAAAATTAAACAAAAGGCTATAACTAATATAAGAAAACTACATACAATAAGTACAATGACTATATACAATATATACAAGCAATAAATACATCAACAATGTCAAGTCCATTTCCATTTGACAACTTCAGAGAATATATTTTATATCATATCTTGGTGAGTCCAAAGTCTTATATCTAATTTACTTTCTATCGTAACTTGCTTTCTGTGTCTGATAAATTATAACTACAACTATCTAATCTTCAATTCCCTCAGAGACAAAAGAAGGAAATAATATTAACTAAGCAAGAAGTGCAAGCTAGTGACTGCCAAAAAATATGAGTAATGACAGAAACAGCTGGCTGTCTGGACAGTCACCCAGAGTTCCTTTGCAATGTTGGGGTCCATCTTTGGCCTACAGGCCTAGCATATTTGACAGACTTTTCTGTGAATCAGGATATTTTGTTTCCTGCTTATCTAATTAGGGCAGCATAATGTAGGCAGTCAAGGCAGGGGCATTTTCTTACCCAATTGCCTACTTTTGGCCCAAAGAAAGTAAACTCCATGTGGAGTTTCTCCAATGTCCATGATCTTCTCTGAAGTCAATTGGTGCTGCCAGGAGCAGACATGTCTTATTGTCATAAAAAAGAAGAACCTAGGTTACTAAAACATCTTAAATGGCATAATCTATAGATCTCTGAAGTGTTTGAGGATGACTTATCTATCTAAATTCTGTCTTTGTTTGACCTTGAAAGCGTACCCAATATGACTACAAGTTCAATTATACAAGGTGATTAACTTCCAAATTATATTTCTTTATTATCCTAAACAGATGATAATAATAATTTTTAAGGACAAGAAATTTGCATTACATTGTTAAATGAGCTGTATAGGTACAATACCTTGAACAAGATTAAAAATGTATGTACAATATGTTTTATCAAAATTAATCTCAAATTTGTGTCAATATACAAAATTTGCATACATCATGCAAAAGTAAAACCAATGTAAAATATTTCAAACTTATATTTATTTTTAAAAAGTAGATTCAATAATCTACCTTTTTTATCTTATCATATTTATATCCTCCCTTTTTCTTTTCAGAATAGATTCAATAATCTACTTTTCTGTCTTATCATATTTATACCCCTTTTATTCTTTTTCTTTTTTTCCTTTACTCTCTCTTCCTCTCTGTCTCTTTCTCTTTCTGTCTTTATTTCTTTATCTTGTTTTTTGAGACAGGGTTTCTCAGTAGCTATGGAACCCATCCTTGATTTCATTCTGTAGACAAGGCTGAACTTAAGCTCACAGAGATCTGCCTGCTTCTGCCTCCTGAGTGCTGGAATTAAATGCCTGTACCACCAGTGCCTGGCTTTTTATTTAAAACAAGAAACTTGATTCTAATTTCCTTTGTTTAGCTTTTCTCCTGACCATTATCCATAACAGCTTGTAACCAACACATTAAGCAAAAACAAATATCCATAATCCATTTTTTTGGAAATGTGGGCATAGTTTTCTAGGCTACGGCCTGCTGATTGGGGGCACTGATAATCTTGTGGGGACACAGAGAAAATTTACAACAATGGTCAAGTCCTTACTAGAATATTCTATGAGGCTGGATCATTTTTGCCAGTAGTCTTGAAGCCATTTTGGATGAACTCAGAAGAAACTCAGAAGAACTCAGAAGAAACTGCACCAAATGTACTCTGAAATGTTGGATCATCTGGGCCATCTGTTCCCATTTGAGATTTTTTTTCCCATATTCTTTAATTTTTTTCCATTCAAAAAAAAAGAATTTACATTTCCTCCCCTACTCCCAGTCCCCTCCCGCTCCCCCCTCCCGCTGCTTCCTTAAAAGAGGGCATGGTGCCCAGCCCTGTGGGAATTCCAAGGCGCTCCCCCCTCCATCCCGTCCTAGGAAGGTGTGCATCCAAATAGACTAGGTTCCCAAAAAATTAATACATGAAGAGGAGATAGGTCTTAGTGTCATTGTTGATGGCTTCTCATTCTGCCCTCATTGGCAGCCACGTTTAGAGAA
>PVIU01028878.1:0-18305 GCA_004026605.1 Ondatra zibethicus
TTTCGAAGTGTTTCTTTGACATATGAAGGTGCCCTTGTATTTGGAGCATAGATGTTCAATATTGAAATTTCCTCTTGATGGATTTTCCCTGTGACTAATATGAAATGTCCTTCTTTGTCTCTTTTGACTGATTTTAGCTTGAAGTCTATTTTGTTAGATATTAGGATAGCTACACCTGCTTGTTTCTTAGGTTCATTTGCTTGGTATATTTTTTCCCAACCTTTTACTTTGAGACGATGTCTGTCTTTGAGGTTGAGATGCGTTTCTTGTATGCAGAAGAAGGATGAGTTCTGTTTCCGTATCCAATCTGTTAACCTTTTTATGGGTGAGTTGAGTCCATTTACATTAAGGGATATTAATGACCAGTGGTTGCTATCTCCTGTTAATTTGGTTTTCCTTGTTGGTGATGTTATTTTGTGCGTTTTTTTTTTCTTCTTCTTCAGGATTTGCTGTAATGAGATCATCAATTGTGTGTGTTTTTGTTGGTGTAGCCATCTTGCTTGGGTTGGAGTTTTCCTTCTAGTATTTTGTGTAGGGCTGGGTTTGTGGTTAGGTATTGGTGAAATCTAGATTTGTCATGGAATATCTTGTTTTGTCCTTCTACGGTGATCAACAGTTTTGCTGGGTATAGCAGCCTGGGCTGGCATACGTGGTCTCTCAATGTCTGCATAATGTTTGACCATGACCTTCTGGCTTTCATTGTCTCCACTGAGAAGTCGGGTGTAATTCTGATAGGTCTACCTTTATATGTTACTTGGCCTTTTTCCTTTGCAGCTCTTAATATTCTTTCTTTACTCAGTATGTTTAGTGTTTTGATTATTATGTGGCGAGAGGACTTTTTTTTTTTTGGATCCAGTCTATTTTGTGTTATGTAAGCTTCTTGTATCTTCATAAGCATGTCTTTCTTTAGGTAGGGAAAGTTTTCTTCTATGATTTTGTTAAATATATTTTCTGTGCCTTTGAGTTGACTTTCTTCTCCTTCTTTTATACCTATTATTCTAAGATTTGGCCTTTTTATGTTGTCCCATATTTCCTGGATATTTTGGGTTAAGCTTTTGTTAGATTTAATGTTTTCTTTAACTGATGAGTCTATTTCCTCTATTTTATCTTCTGCACTTGAGATTCTCTCTTCCATTTCTTGTATTCTGTTGTTCGTACTTGCATTTGTGGTTCCTGTTCTTTTCCTCATGATTTCTGTTTCTATAATTCCTTCTGCTTGTGTTTTCTTTCTTTCTTTCTTTTTTTTTTTTTTTTTTTTTTTTTTTTTTTTTTTTTTTTTTTTTTTTTTTTTTTTTTTTTTTTTTTTTTTTTTTTTTTTTTTTTTTTTTTTGGTTTTTCGAGACAGGGTTTCTCAATGGCTTTGGAGCCTGTCCTGGAACTAGCTCTTGTAGACCAGGCTGGTCTCGAACTCACAAAGACTCGCCTGCCTCTGCCTCCTGAGTGCTGTGATTAAAGGCATGCGCCACCACTGCCCGCCCTGCTTGTGTTTTCTTTATTTTTTCTATCTCAGTTTTCAAGTCCTGAATAGTTTCTGTTATATGTTTGAGTGCTTTTTCTTGGTTTTCTTTAAGTGATTTGGTGATATCTTCCAATTTTTTGTTTGTTTTTTCTTCCATTTCTTTAAGGTAATTTCTCAATCTTTAATAATTTCAGATATTCTCTTGTGGTTATTTTTTTAGATCATTTTTATCTGGGTCATCCATATTTGGTTGTTCCGGTCTTACTTTTGTAGGGTCTTTAGGTTTCACTGGTATTGTGTTGCTCTTTGTGGTGTAGCTTGTGATCTTACCTTTTCTACTAATCTTTTCCTCTAATAGGTGTGGATGGTGGTGTCTAAGATTCTGTTGAATAATTTCCTAGGTGCCAGTAGATCAAAAGCTAAGATGGTTTTCCTAGTGGTCAGTGTCCCAGTTCTAGTTACTTCGTTGGTTATTCCTGTTCCTGGAGGTAGCTCAGTGTTCCTGTATTTTGGTCTGCTCCCTTGGAGTTTGCTGTCTCAAGCCTACTTTTGCCTAGGCTGCTGGCTTTAATCCGTTTCTGTAAATCTTGGTCTGGATCTCCTCTTGTAGATGTCCCTGGCTTGGAGTTAGACCTGTTCTGGTGGAGATCGCTGGCTCTGGATTTGGTCGCTGGGTCAATCCTGATCCACTCGAGTCCCGGGACCGGGTTGACTCCTATCTTCTGCTCCTGGTGGAGCCCGTTCTCTCCTTGTCCTAGGTAACTGGTTCAGTCCCACTCCAGTTCCGGTGGAGGTCGCGGACTCTGAGTCAGGTTGTTGGCTCAATCAGTGTCCCAGGACTGGGTTGGCTCCCAGGGCTGGATTTGCTCCTGGCTTCTGCCCCTGGTGGAGCTTGTTTCCTTGGCTCTTTCTGTCCTCAGAATAATTCCTATTTTTTAAAAATATTTATTTATTATGTATACAATATTCTGTCTGTGTGTATGCCAGCAGGCCAGAAGAGGGCACCAGACTCCATTACAGATGGTTGTGAGCCACCATGTGGTTGCTGGGAATTGAACTCAGGACCTTTGGAAGAGCAGGCAATGCTCTTAACCTCTGAGTTAAGCCATCTCTCCAGCCCTCCTATTATTTTTTTTGCAACCAAATCTAATTAAGTTTTGGAATCAACCCTGTGGGATAGCTCAGAATTTTACAGAAGAAAAATTGAGAATCAAGGGATCAGTTCACACAGCTTGTTAGACGCAGAGCCAGAGCAGCAATCGAGATATCCAACACCTGACCTGAGCACTCGTCCTGCGGCAGTGATGCAGGTGAGGAGCCATCAAAGGACCTGTGATTTCTGGAGAGCACAGTGTAGAAGCCTCAGGTCACAGGGTGCCAGGCCCTGCTGTGTCCCAGTGGTCTGCAGCCACCTGGCTGCAGCACCTTCTCAGGTAGCGCAAGACCTCACAGGACTGAAAGGCTCTCCAGGGCCTCAAACTGTGATGAATTCAAATGTTAGAGGGCATGGATGAGAAGTAATTGTGGAGCCTCCGGCAAGATGTGAAGGCTTCTTAGTAACTCCTTCCCAGGGCTCACCTCTGCAAACCAGGATTTGATCAGGCCAGCTCTAAGGGGCGTGGCGGAGGTGCTCTTTCATTATTGTTTTATTATTACTTATTTAATAATAATAAATATATCATTTTAATATTTACCATAAATTACCATTATAATTATTATATTAATATTATAATATATAATTATATAATATGTTACAATTATGCTATGATATAATAATTATTAATATAAGATATTATGTTTATTAATACTACATAAACAACAATATTTATTATTACTTACTTATTACATTATTGCTTACACCCACTATCCCAGTTGCTGTATTAAGAGTTGGCGGAATACTCAGACAAAGAAATATTGAGCTCAGGATTATGTTCCAGACTCTCTGTCCTCTCCATTTCCTTCTATCAGTCTCTTCACCTCTAGAAACGTAGGAAGGAAGGTTCTGTCATCTTGTCTATTTCTCCAGCCCCTGCTCAGGGAGTTTTGCTGGCTAACCTCCAGGCTTACACTCCACGGGGAGAGCAACCCTTTAACTTTAGCTCATTCAACAAGTCATTCATTCACTTATTAAGAGCCAGGCATAGCTGTAGGTACTGGAGACACCAACCAACAAGGTCCCTGCCCCTGTGGGCACTGTCAACCGAGAAAACCAGACATTGAAGAAATGAATATGAAAACAACGATATGTGTATACGTGTACTGTCTGGTTTTGTGTGTCATTTTGACACAAATCAGAGTCATCAGAGGAAGTAGCTTCAGCTGAGGAAATGCCTCAATGAGATCCAGCTGCAAGGCATTTTCTCAATTAGTGATCAATGGGGTAGGTAGGACCCAGCCCAAGGCAGGTGGTGCTGTCCCTGGGCTGGTGGTCCTGGGTTCTATAAGAAGGTGGGCTGAGTAAGCCATGGCGAGCAAGCCAGTAAGCAGCTCCCATCCATGGCTTCTGAGCCAGCTCCTGCCTCCAGGATCCTGACCTGTCTTCCTTCGTGATGAACAGCAATGCTGAAGTGTAAACCAAATAAACCCTTTCCTCCTCAACTTGCCTTTTGGTCGTGGAGTTTTGTTGAAACAAGAGAAACCCTAACTAAGCTAATACAGAAATCATGGTGAAGGTTCTGAAGTAAGGAGGCGGAAGGAGAACCCAGTCTGTCTGAGGAAGCATGTTCCTGAGACCTTTGGGGGATGATTTGTAAAGCGTGGAGACCCTCCAGCCGGAGGAAACATGGTCATAGGAAACAGCGTCTTCACAGAGACGTGACAAGAAAGAAGAAGAACAAGTCCCAGAGCAAGTGGTACAGTGGTTCTCAATGAGACTGGAGGAAGAGGCAGGGCAGAGCCACCCTGGCCTGGGAAACGGAGGTAAGGAAGCCTCTGTTCATTCACTCTGCTTTAGAGCCTGCTGCTCCCCCTCCCAGCACAGTGCAGAAATGATCTGGTTTGTTCCACCCGTTCTATTGCCCCTGGGTGCTGTTGAAAATTGAGGTTAGAAGATTGAACACAGCACAAACCACTAATGTGATCTGTTTCAGCCTTTCCTGTTTGCTTGGGTAACCTCAAAACTCATCTGACCCCATCCTGTGGGCTTGTTGAGTATGGTTTTATGTACAGACGTGGTGTGCCTAAAGACTGGCAAATTCAGGGGTGGAGTATGGACTTCGCATTTAAACCCTAGGAGAGGGAGCGAATTGAGACAAAAGCTGTAATAAAGAACAAAGCTACAAAAGGAGAGATGGACAGGGATTACTGAGTAAGAAAGCTCATGCAATTACGTTCCAGGAGGCACTGAGAACTCTCCTCTGTAAGGGAAGCCAACACCACAAATACCGCCTCCTGTGAGGGATGAGAAGTCCCGCCAGAGCCGGGCAGCGGTGGTGCACACCTTTAATCCCAGCACTCAGGAAGCAGAGGCAGGCAGATCTCTGTGAGTTCGAGGTCAGCCTGGTCTACAGAGCGAGTTTTGAAAAACCAAAAACAACAAATAACACAAACACTTGCTACCAAAAAAAGCCCGATGACCTGAGTTTGATCCTAGAACCCACATAAGGCAAAGCACCCATACACATCAAATAAATAAATCTTTTTATTTTATTTATTTATTTATTTATTTATTTAGGTTTTTCGAGACAGGGTTTCTTTGTAGCTTTGGAGCCTGTCCTAGAACTAGCTCTGTAGACCAGGCTGGTCTCGAACTCACGGAGATCCACCTGCCTCTGCCTCCCAAGTGCTGGGATTAAAGGCGTGCACCACCACTACCCGGCCAAATAAATAAATCTTAAAAAAGAAAAAAGCCAAGTTGGAAAAGTTTAAAATATGTATATTCAAGGCCAGTTAGATGGTTCCTTGGGTAAATGTGCCTGTCACCAAGCATGGTCACCTGTGTTCAATCCCTGCGGCCTGCATAATAGAAGGTGGGAACTGACTCTCACAAGGTGTTCTCTGACCTCCACACGCCAGCCACTACTGGCATCCACACAATCTGCATGCGCGCGCATGCAGACACACACACTCACACCACATAGATGTCTTTTTTTTCTTTCAATTTGACTCAATAGTTCCATTTCCACTACTCTACCCTTGGACAAAAATCAGAAATGTGTTCAAGCATTCTCATGAAAAGGGTTAGTATACTATCAATAATAACTCAATATGCAATCTAGATTATATAATTACATGATGGTATCTCCTTATTATGGAAGCAAGGTGGTGAAGTAGCTTTTTGGAAATGATTTTAAGGGCTGTGCCAACCAACAGTTACAGTCTGATGGGGTAAGTGCCTTAACAGGCAAGGTGGGGGCAACGGAGGGGTGAAGGACAGATTTCCCAGAACACTGACATTTGAGGTAAGTCTCAATGTTTGTAGATGTGTCTAGAAGTAAGGGAAAGAAAAAGGACCAAGTGAAGACGCTGAGGAAATCTAGAACAATAGTCCCCGCCTACCTTTCATCCGCCAGGTCACCAAGCCCATAGTGTTTCCCTGAGTGAGCTGAAGAGTCATGACGGTGATCCGGATGGTCATGGCCTCTTCCTGGAGAAGAGAGGTGATGTGGAAGGCTGTGCCTCTGCCCTGGGGGCTGGAAGTAACGCCTAGCCCTGGGCCTGAGGGTCAGGCTTCTGGAGCGAAATAAGTCCCAGGCCCAATATGGGTTCTCCACTCGGTCCCGCTGGGGGCGCCAGAAAACGACTCACGGCTCCTACAAAGTGCGCAAGCGCAGTCGTCCAAGGCCCAGCAGCAATATGAAGCTTTGCGCCCACCAGAAGGAAGGAAGCTTGTGTGAGGCCTACCTGGCTTAATAGACCAATTCTGAGGTAAAGAGCCAGGTCGGGAGTCGACACAAGGCTAGGCTGTCCCAATACACCCGAAGTTCCCATGCTGTTGCCCTGGATCCTCCTGGGGCCCACGGGCCTCCCAGGCCTCCACCCCACTCTCTTGGGACCTGTTCTGGATCCCTCAGAGTGTGTCCAGCAGCTCCGGTACGCTTCCCTCTGACCAGGGAGTCATCCTGCTCCCACCGCTGTGGGCTCTCTGAAGGGTAGAGGTGAGATAGCCAGAGACTAAGGGGAAAGTATCCTTGGCCTAGGCGCTCCTGGGATCCTGGACCTGAACCTGACCTGTAGCGGGCTTTGGTATGGCTGGTTCTTTCCCGCCTGTTGTCTTTCAAACCCAGCCACCAGCTTGGGCAGATGTAGGGCGGTTTACGGGAAATGTGAAGAGAAGATTTGCCTTCTTCTGGTTCTTCCGATTCCAGTCATAGTAGCCATAGACTGTAGTCTTGTAATGTTCGTCCTTTTGGCCCAGAGCATGCCTCAAGGAAATGACGCACCCCGGCGACTGTCCAAGACCGGAACAAGCCTCTACACAGTCCTGGAACTAAAGAAAGGTGCCCCGCCTGAAGAGGTCAAAAAAGCCTACAGGTTCAGACCCCTGCCGTTTATTCAACCCTGGTATTTCCCCTCAATCCCTTTACCTCAGCAGACCTTTTCTTTTTATCCTAAGAAGCTTTTTGTGTGGGGGCCAAAGAAGGCCACCCCTTCTTCAGATGTGACCTTGTCTCCATCCTGTGTACATCCCATGTACCCCATGCATCATCTAAAGACCCCACTCTGCCATTCCTCCTAACCCTCCCTTCTTGGTCGTTTCCTACACCTCCGTCACTGTCCTTTGGGAATTGCCTGGGTAGGAAACTGGCTTTGCAGTATCATCCCGACAAGAATCCAGGGGACACTCAAGCAGCAGAATTCTTCAAAGAGATCAACACAGCCCATGCTGTACTCAGTGACCCTACCAAAAAGAAAATCTATGACCAGCATGGCTCTCTAGGAATATACCTGCTGGATCATTTTGGTGAAGAAGGTGTCAGATACTACTTTATTATGAACAGCTGTTGGTTCAAGGTACACTATTCTTCCTAGTCCCTCAAAGAAAGGAGTTGGGGGCAGGGGCTGGAGAGATGGCTCACAGTTGGGAGCATTTAATGCTCTTTTAGATGACCTGGGTGCAATTCCCAGCACTTACATGGTAGCTCACAACATCCTGTAACTCCCATCCCAGCCATGGATTCTGCAGGCACCAGGCACGCACATGGTGCACAGACATACATGAAGGCAGAACACCCACACATAAAATAAGATAAAGCCAGCTGCGGTGGCACATGCCTCTGAGCACAGCCCTTGGGAGGCACTGGGTAGCCTGGGCTACATAGTATGATTCTGTCCATGTCAATAGAGTAAGGAAGGGGGAGGGGCTGCCTTCCTCTCTAGACAGATGCCTCTGTTCTCACTTTCTGGTTGTGAGGATGGAGGGAGGAGGACCTGCAGGGAGCTACAAAAGGAACAGGGTGCCATGGCCCCTCCCCTGTCTTGTAGACACTTGTCATCCTTTGCTGCCTCTTAACTTGCTGCTGTTGCTGCTGCTGCTGCTGCTTTTGCTGTGGAAATCTTACTCCACCACCCGAGGAAGTTCACAGAAAGCAGCAGAGGAACGTCTGTTCTCAGCCCACAAGATTAGGTAGGGAGGAGGGGCAGCGATTGGGGTAAGGGATAGCAGAATGAGGGGCCAGTGAGAAAGGCCTGTGAGACAGGCAGTTAGCCCCAAAATGGGAATGTTTCAAGTCTTGCATTGGAGTGAAGAGAGACTGAGAAGACCCCTGATGCCCCTTTTGCTACAGACTGACGGGTTCAGTGTAGTGTGGGGAAAACACGCCATGAGGAGAGTTGAAGACAAGTCCGCAGATGCGGTCTGTTGTGACTGGAAGGATGAGCTAGGTACAGCCTTGGGGGTGGGGGGAATAAACTGTTTGAGATTTTTTTCCCACCCCAGATAGTTAAAAGTTTAAATTGTATGTTGGCCGAAGTTCACACTATGCCACAGTAAGGGAATAACGGTAAGGGAAGGGTTTTCTCGTAACGGTTGTTACTGTAGATATGCGAGGATGTTGTAATTCCACCCCAGGAGCACAATGCAGAGTTGAAATAAAGGATGAAGACAGCGATGATTAATAAGGAAATGTGCGGAAGAGTGAGGTGTGTAAATGGGGGAGCCACAATGGCTACAGGGTAAGAGAAGCCCCTGAGATGGCTCAGCTGGCAAAGGCCACTGCCCGGGTGTGACCTCTGCGACCCACGTGGCGGAGAGAAAGAACGGACTCCTGCAGACTGTCCTCTGATCTCCACACACATGCCATGGCACGGGAACCTACACTCAGATACACACGCACACACATTATATATCGTATATAATCATCTATGATATTCGTGTGCATATGTGTATATTACATATTATAACACATGTATCTATATGTGTGTATTATATACTTTAAAGCATAGATAGTACTTAAGATTATTGGAAAGCCTCCTGACAGCATCGACCACAGCTACTTACATTCTTACACAGAGGCAGTGTGCTGTCAATTATTGGTGATTCTCCTAATAAGGTTCCAACAGAAACTGTTCCTGCCATTAGGTGCTGGGTCAGTGAGAGTCCCCTGCCACCCAGCCCCCTGGACTCACTGAAGAGAGAAGCAAGTAGCCCTGTCCTGACATTGACCCTGACTTGACTCCTGTTCTTAAAAACAATCAATGCCGACGTCAATCCTGGAAAGGGCACCATCTCTGTGCCCTCAGTGTGCCATCGAGCCTGTCCACACAGAGCCTGCTGCTGCTCTCCTTCTTTAGCTCTGGCTCCCTCCCCATCTTTATCCTCGTGAGGTCTCAGGCCGTGGTGGCAGGCATTTCCTGAGAACTCTTTTTCCGGTGCGTGCCTAGCTACTTGCCATGTCAGATGGGTCCCTGAGCACTTGCTGATCAACTTCACCAAGACCCTCATCACCAAGCAAGGTGACTGCTGTCCCAAGAGCTGGTGGCCCAGTTAATCATCCTTAGTTGCAACTTTGTGTACCAAGAACTTCTAGCGCTGGCCTCATTTCTTAGCGATGCCCCTTAGGGAGGCAGGTCACACCGTCTTTTCATACCTCCACCATTGGCAATGACACCCTATTCATAAGACAGCTTGGAAATTATGTGAGTGCATCTGAGGTTTGTGGTTTCCCTTTGGACTTCAGCCCCATCCCTGGACCCATTATCAGCCATGTTCCTGTGGACTGGCTACAGCCCATGCTCCCGTGCCTGCTGCTTCCATCCTTTAGACACTTCATACAGGCCAATCACCATGTATTTGTTCCTAACACAGGGGTGTGGACTGTGATGGAGACAGACGATACTCGGAAAATCACTCTAGCCTCAGTGTGCTGTTGGCTTGGCACCCTCTCCATATCGTCTTTACCGTTTCTTACTCATGTGGGATCGGGGCCTACGAACCCTCAAAGCTCTGTGCCCTCACTGGGAGAAGGGCTAAATAAAGAATGTCGATAATAAAAAAGCTTTGTCCAATTCCATTGTATGGTGGACCCCCCAAAAAGACAAGTTATGTGGGGGACAGAGAAAAAGTGCAATGACTACTGCTCATGTCTGGGATGAGACTACGTGGTCAGTAGAGTTGATCAGTGTGGAGTTGGGGGTGGAAGATGCCCAACGGTCCTAACATTTCTCTGCAGACTGGCTCACTGGTGTTCCAGATATCTGTGGCATGTGGATTCTTTCTAGCCACATCTGTTTCTCACAACTCTTTTTTCTTTTTTTCCTCAAGACAGGGTTTCTTTGTGTAACAGCTCTGGTTGTTTTGCAACTCTTGCTTTGTAGAAGACCAGGCTGACCTCCAACTCATAGAGATCTGCCTGCCTCTGCCTCCCAAGTGCTGAGATTAAAGGCGTGTGCCACCACGCCCAGCTTAACTCTTTTCTTTTTATTTATGTATGTTTTTGTGCATGCCTGTAGAGACCAGAAGAGGGCGCTGATTCCCTCGGAGTTGGGGTGACTGGTGGTTGTGAGGGGACAGATGGTTATGAGGGTTGGGTTCTGAACTCCAGTCCTCATGAGTGAATGGCAGGCTGCCTTAGCCACTGAGACATCTCCAGTCCACTCTTGGCAATTTTAGCATCCTTGAAATGGTGTCACTAGTATAGCGGTGAACCAGAATCACACACTCTTAGGTCTGCATCATAAGGCAGGCCTGAGCCAGCACAGCAGCCTTCTCTTCTTCAGCTGCTCTCCTAAGATGATACAACAGGCTATCCAAGGGTGACATAGTTCAGTCCGTGGAATGTGCTTCTCTAGCACATGAGACCCTGTGTTGTCTTTAATAAAGGAGAGGGAAGTATGTGGGTCACCAAGTCTGATGACCTGAGTTCAATTTCTGGAAGCCACGCGCTGGAGAAAAAGAACTGACCCCTGTCAATTGACCTGTGACCTCCACGCCTTACCCCCTCCCTAAAGTAAAAGTAGCTTTTTTTTTTTTTTTTTTTTTTTTTTTTTTTTTTTTAAGGCTGAGCAAGAACAAACATGGGCCAGACAGATGAGGCAAGAAGTTCTTTCTTAGCCAGGCAGTGGTGGCACACATCTTTAATGCCAGCACTGGGCAGGCAGAGGCAAGCAGATCTTTGTGAGTTTGAGGCCAGCCTGGTCTACAAGAGCTAGTTCCAGGACAGCTAGGGCTGTTACACAGAGAAACCCTGTCTCGAAAAACCAAAACAAACAAAAAAGTTCTTTCTCTAGTGTCTGTTGTTCTGAATCTTAATCTCCAGCAGGAGGGCCAGGGCTACTGGCTAAGCAATAGAGGGAGAGACAACACTGTCTACAGATCTGTCTAGACCTACCCTCCCACCCTGAACCATGTGTGGTATCTCTCCCACATGCTAGTTTATGGAGACTGTATCACTATTTGGAATAAGGTCTCAAGCCAGAACCTTCCCTAGTGACAAATGAGCCCCACATCTTTGCTGGCCCGCCTTCCACTGAAAGCTGTGACACCCCTGCTCTTCTTGTTCAAGAAAGCCACTGGTTCCTGAGTGAGTCAGGGTCACTCGGTCCGGGACAGCTGTGGCTCGCCTTACACGAGCTAAATTGGGAACTGGAATGTCACACAGATGCCCCATGTCTCCCTGCCCCCACAGTAATATTAATCTCTCTGGGTAGTAAGGGACAAACAGTACTGCCTGCAGAGTGGACAAAGGGTGGTTTAGGGAAGCAAGAGAATTTCCCCGGGGGGAGCTAAAGCAACAAGTGCCTGGAGAGGCTTCTGAGCAAGGAGTGGAGACAGAAGAGTCTGGAAATAGCCAGGGGCGAGAGGAGCTATTAGAGGAAGAGACAGGAGACATCACTCAAGAGGGAGCAATAGCAGGGATCCTAAGAATCCACAGTCTAGAGTTTGCAAGGAAGGGGTGCACAGGCAGCGAGAAGGCCAGGAACAGGGCCACAGCCAAGGCAGGCACGAGAGCGCCGAGGGATGAACTTCACGGTGGGTTTCAAGCCGCTGCTCGGGGATGCACACAGCATGGACAACCTGGAAAAGCAGCTCATCTGCCCCATCTGCCTGGAGATGTTCTCCAAGCCCGTGGTGATCCTGCCCTGCCAGCACAACCTGTGCCGCAAGTGTGCCAACGATGTCTTCCAGGTGGGCTCCGGGACAGATGAGGAGGGCACGGGGTGGGAGCTCCCACGGGCGGGAGGTGGCGAAACTGCCCTGACTGAGCTGCGGGAGAGCTAGGGTCGTAGGAGCCTAGAGTAAGCATGAGTCAGCAGGTGCCCTGAGGCTGGCAAGCTCAGCCCATGTCCACAGCAGCTGGACAGTGGCATCTGAGGGAGACAGGCAGGGACTGGCAAGGAAGAGTGGCCCTGCCTGGGCTTTGTGGGAGCTTTACTAGATTTTGCTTACTTTGAGGCTTTGATTTTTTTTTTCAAACCGTAGAGGAGATCAATGAAATGAAATATTGAGGTACTAAAAAGTAATAGGGTCAACAAGATGGTTAGTTGTTGAAAGCACTTACTACCAAACCTGACAACCTGAATTTGAGCCCCAAAACATAAAGTGGTGAAAGAGAGGACTCCTGAAAGCTGACCTCTGACCTCCATTTACGTGCGTGCACACACACACCCTTTAAAATAATAGCTGGGTATGGTGGCGTACACCAGCAATCCCAGCACTTAAGGGCCTGGGGCAGTAGGACTGTCATTATTTTGTTTTCTTTTTGAGACAGTCTCTATGTAGTCCTGGCTGTCCTGGAGCTCACTATATAGAGCAGGCTGTCCTCGAACTCACAGAGATCCTTCTGCCTCCCTGGTGCTGGGATTAGAGGGACATTACCACGTGGCTTGATGATCAGGTATTATGATTTTTAGGCTAACCTGGTTTACACAGTGAATTCTGGACCAACCTACAAGACCTTTCAAACAGAAAAGAAAGGAAAAAACCTAAAATTAAAAATAAAGCCATGAGAAGGCGTATGAGGCCAGCAGAGTGATGTGCATTCGAGGTTAGACACGTGGCCCAGGGAAGCAGGGAGTCTCCCCGTCTAGACACGTGGCCCAGGGGAGCAGGGAGTCTCCCCATCTAGACACGTGGCCCAGGGGAGCAGGGAGTCTCCCCGTCTCACGCCTGTGAGCCTCTCTGACCTGGTAAAGAGGCTCATGGACCAACACGCAGGCGACAGACAGACAGACAGAAAGCAGAAGCAGAATGGTACTTCCCAGAAATGCCTATGTAGCTGTGGTCATAAGGCCGGGCATAGCTAAGTTAAGTCACTGATATCATTCTGTCCACCCATTTCAAAAATAAAAACAAAAAAGCTGGGCATGGCGATGCATGGCTACAATCCCAGCCTTGGGAGGTGGTAGCAGAATGAGCTGAAGGTTGGCTTGGGCTATGAAACCCTGTCTAACCAACTAAATAAATGCATATGCCAGAATTCTTGATAAATTCATAGGCTTGCGTTCCTGCTCTGTGTCATTCATAGAGGTTCAAGTAGGCTATAGACCAGGTCAGAGGTCAGGGAGATCAAAGGGACAGGGTACATGTGTATAGACATGAGACCTTGAAGTAGAAACTGCAAGAACTGGCTGGCTTAGTGTACAGACCCATGACAGGAGCGTCAGGAGTAAGATTCTGGCCAGGAGCCAGGCTTGGTGACACATGCCCGTGGTCCAGACGCCTGGGAGGAGCGTCACAAACTGGAGGCTAGCCTGGTCTATGGAGCACAGCAAGACCTGTCTCAAAAAGGAAAAAAAAAAGTGTGTGGGGCTGGAGAGATGGCTCAGCAGCTAAGAACACTCATTGCTCTCCCAAACAACTCAGGTTCAGTTCCCAACTTCCACAAGGTGGCTCACAACTGCTGTAACTCCAATCCCAGGGGATCTGATGCCCCCTTCTAAACCCTTCCCGCATGGGCACCATGCATGCAGGCAAAATACATACACAAAAAATAAAAGAATTTTCCTGCTTTTCACAGACCGTGAAGAAATGAGTTGAGCAGAGTTTCCACGCCCCCTTTTCCCCTTCTCTCTTTGGTGCTGTGGTTAACCCAGGGCACTGTGAGTGTTAAACATGCCCCCTACTATTGATCTACACAAGCCCCATTACAAACTATCTGTAAAAATATTAACGTGTGTGTGTCGCGCACACATATGTGCGCATATGTGTACATACAGGTGCCCACAGAAGCCAGAAGAGGGTGTCAGCCCCCCTAGAGCTGCAGAGGTTGTGACGTGGGAGCTGGCACTCTGAAAGAGCAGCACGTGCTCAAAATGGCTGGGCTGTCTCTCCACCCTCACCACAAGCGGGTCTTCTCTGAGAATATAGTCTTTTAGGCTCCTTGGTGCAGCAGGCTTTCTCGAACTGGCAGCCCCCAAATCATGACACAGAATCTCTTATTAATTATGAATGCTCGGCCTTATGTTTATCCCACTAGCTCTTATAACTTAATTTAACCTGTTTCTCTTCGTCTACATTCTGCCTAGGGGCTTCTTACCTGTCTTTCATTCTGTATGTCCTACTTTCCCTGCTTCTGTGCCTGGCTGGCAGCGGCTACCTGGTTCTGGGTGTCTCCCTCTTTTCGATCTCTCTCGAGCCTGGATTCCTCCTCCTACTTAGTCTCTCTCCTTGCCCTCTACCGCCTAGCTATTGGCCATATGGCTTTTTACTAAAACAATCAGGTGCTTTAGACAGGCAAAGCGCAACAACGACAACACACCTTTACACAGTTAAACAAATGCAGCATAAACAAAGCAACGCACCTTTACACAGTTAAAGTAATATTCCACAACACCTTGGGGCAGGATGTTTGAAGGCATGAATGGGCTGTCAGGCCATCGTAGCAATGTCTGTCTTCTGCCCCCTTCACTGAGTAGCCAGCACTCCAGAATCTCCTGCCACTGTCCCCTTGAGTTCTCTCCAGAGTTCCTTTTATTCTGGGTGTCCAAACCTGCCATTATTTGGCTGTTGAGACCTGGATCCCCCTGTCTGGGGTCCTAGACAACATGTTGTTCTGACCCTGTCTCAAACCAACAAATAAAACCAAAAATTCTTGCCAGGTGTAGTGGTGCACTCCTGTAATCCTGGAAGCATCAGGATTGTCATGAGTTTGAGGCCAGTCTGGGCTATATAACTAGTTCTGTTTAAGTGACTAGGCCTTTCCCACCATCTTGGTTTCTCCTTTGGTCTGAAAAGCTGATACCTCTTAAGCTGAAATATCCAGAAAAAAAAAATCTTTCCCGTGTGTTTATACAGACACATCTGCTGCTCTCTCTCTCTCTCTCTCTCTCTCTCTCTCTGTGTGTGTGTGTGTGTGTGTGTGTGAGAGAGAGAGAGAGAGAGAGCCTTCTCCCTCCCTCCCTCCCTCCCCACCCCCTGCATGTGCCATGGCACATGTGGAGGAGGTTCCACTAAGTGAACATCAAGTTTTACAAGCAACTTTACTAACTGAGTCATCTCTCTGGCCCTGAGGTAGCCCATTAGAACCAAAAATATGTAAAGTCAAAGAAACATCTGAAATGCTAAGTATTTGGTAAAAAGCAGCCAAGGGGCCGGGCAGTGGTGGTGCACACTTTTAATTCCAGCACTTGGGAGGCAGAGGCAGGCGGGTCTCTGTGAGTTCGAGGCCAGCCTGGTCTACAGTGTGAGTTTCGGGGCAGCTAGGACTGTTACACAGAAAAACCCTGTCTCGAAAGAAAAAAAAATAAAGCAGCCAAAGGGCCAAGTATGGTGGCACATGCCTTTGACCTAGTCTGAAAAACATGCAAACAAACAAACTGGAGAATATCGATTTGCAAATGATAAGGCGTCCAGCACAGAGCCCAGGAATAGCCACTAGAGAGACCACAGTGTGACCTTCCTTCTTCAAGGCCGAATGCTGAAGCTTTAGAATACACATCTGGGCCCAGAGAGATCTAGGAAGGTTCTGGGACAAGCCCTGTGCAGAAGCAGATTTGGTGGCACTGTTGGTGCAGCTCAGGAGGCCGAGGTGAGAGGGTCACTTAAACCGTCAGTTTAACATACCGAGATCCTGTTAAAGAAATGAGGAGTGGGGTATGTTCTTAGTGCCTGCCTAGTAAGCCCACATCCCGGAGTTTAATCCCAGCACCAGGTAAACGGGGTGTGGCAGCTCACGCCTGTAATCCCACACCCAGGAGGTGAAGGCATGGTAAATTTGAGGCCAGCCTGGGCTACATGAGACCCTGTCTCAAAAACAAATGAACAAGACCCAAGCCTTTGTAGATTATTTGAGCAGTAACATGACCCGCAGGGCCCTGAGATGGTTCTGTAGGTCTGGTGCAGAGCAACCAGCTCTCCCCAGGGAAGAGCGGACAGCTCGCTCCTCCAGGCTTTATTTGGGGAGGCCTGGGGGAGGCTGACCCAGTTACCCAGCTCACCCAGCGTCTATACATCTCAGCTCCGTCTGAAAGATGAGCATATTTCGTTTTTCACACATTGCCTCCACATTTTGACAACTCTAGGCATAATCAGATTGTCTGTTTTCTAAGTATGGCGACGGGAATAGGACTTTTAGTTCCTCCGTCTCCAGATCTCTGAGGAGGAAGCCTTCAGAACACTGCCTAGAAGGTCGGCAGTTGTGAACATGGCAACAGTGTAACACACTTAAATTTTTCTGTGTACATTTTTTTCAAACACCTTGGAAGTTCATAGCATGAAGTTCATAGCATGGATCTGCCACTAACTTCAGATCTTAAACTCCCTTCACCAAACACAAACAACCATTACCAGCTTCCCTGAGAATCTTTCTAGAAATTTCCGCACCTAGGCACATGCTTGCACATATAGACACACTTACACTACACCAAGCACCTTTGTTTAATTCTTTTTTGTTTTGTTTTGTTTTGTTTAGTTTGGGTTTTGGTTTTTCGAGACAGGCTTTTTCTGTGTAGCCCTACATGTTCTGGAACTCAGTCTGTAGACCAGGTTAGCCTTTAACCCAGATTGTCACCTGCCTCTGCCTCCTTAGTGCTGGGATTAAAGGCGCATGCCACCACCGCCCTGCTTATTTTTTTATTTGTTCCCTACATAGAAGACACAGTATGTCTTCTGTTTTATCATTGCTGTTATTTTAGCTTTTATATGTATTATTTTGGGTGGGGCACATGTGTTGAAGTCAGAAGACAACACTCTACACTGTTAGTGTCAATTCTCTCCTTCTACCTTTACTTGGGTTCTGGGAACCAAACTAGAGCCACTAGTTTGGTTGTGAAGCAAATGTCCCCCTAGTCCTGGGGCTCCACTTGAGACAGGTCTTAACTCTGGCCAATCCAAGTCCAGGCTGGCCTTGAATTCAAGATCCTCCTGCCTCAGCCTGAGCACCGGTGTGAGTCGCCACACCCAGCATTTTTCTGTTTCAAATAGCAGCACAGTGTCCATTGTTATGAGCAGACCACAGTCTATTTAATCCACCTGCTAAAATCTGCATTCAGGAGTTGTTGTCCGGTGTTTGTTGGAGGAATTGTGGTTGTTGGGTTAGGCTGAGGATGTATTCAGTTGATAAAATGCTCACCCAGCACACACAAAACTCTGGATTTAATCCCTAACACCACATTTACAATCTCAGCACACAGGGGAACCGAGGTCATTCTCTGCAATATAGCAATTTGGATGAGCACCTGGGCTATGTGAGACACTGTTTTTTTTCAAAGGAAATCATGGATCAAGATTAAGGATTTGAGGAAACCATCTGTAATCTAATCCTGCTTCACCCAACAAAAGTATCTTCATTTTTGTGTACTTTATCAACATTGCTTGAGACAGAATCTTATTATAGCATTAGCTAGCCTGGTACTCACTAGGTAGATGAAGCTGGTCTTGAATTCCTAACACTTTTCCTGCCTAAGTTTCCCCAGTGTTGTGATTACAATTACAGGTATTTACCACGATGTCCAATTTATGTTTACATATTACTTGATCACCTTCAAGCCCTCGTCTCCCTATTATTTTACTTAGTTGTTGTTCTAATTCTATTTAAAGCTCTAATCCTCTTTTTCTCTAATAAGAAACAGAAAACTTCAAAATATGACATTAGCCCCCTCTAATCCCCCCTTCCCCACACTTGCACCCACTCAGCCTCCAAAAGTTTGGATGAGAGCAAAGCTGTTGGTGTGGGAAACTGACATAAACATCTCCCCGTGTGCTTCTGTCTGTATTTGTAAACCCGGTTCTCATCCAAACTACTTTCAAGCAAGCCTTCAGAATATTTTTGTATCTGCCTCCGCTTTGCTGTGGGCACTTGTTTCTGAGAAGCAACCTGTTGTCATTTAGTAGAAAACCAGAAGGTGCTGGAAGGGGGTTGCTGGAAGGGGTGCTGGAAGGGGTGCTGGAAGGGGTTGCTGGAAGGGGTACTGGAAGGGGTGCTGGAAGGGGTACTGGAAGGGGTACTGGAAGGGGTTGCTGGAAGGGGTA
>PVIU01028879.1:0-18347 GCA_004026605.1 Ondatra zibethicus
TATTTGAGAACTTCAACTCTTCCTAAGATTGCGCTAATTGTACTTTGGGATCAACAAATCATATGGAGAATAGCATATATATTCTAAATTTTATTCTTTAAATTTGTTGAATATATAAAAACCTGTCACCTTCATGAACAATCCTAGCAGTTTGATTTGGTCCCAGTTCCTCAGATATTAGAAGAAAATTTTAGCAGAATATTACTTTTCAAAATAATTTGATTCAAATAGTCTAACGCATTAACATTTTTCCTTTGTGTCATTTTTTACTTTTTCTATATATGTAATTTTGGAGAATGATAGTATCCAGTGGAAATAAATTGTTCAGGAGAGAAGATAGTTGTTTCACAACACTACAAAATCATCTCTTCTTCATGGTTCTTTTAATCACATTTATTACTTCCTTATTTCTCAAACTATAAATAAAAGGGTTTAATAATGGAATTACTAGAGTATAAAAAATAGCAACAGATATATCTTTATCTCCTTCATTAACTGAACTTGGTCGAATATACATGTAGAGAAGAGAACCATAGAATATTGACACAGACAGAAAGTGGGAAGCACAAGTAGATAAGGCTTTGCTTCTTCCCTCTTTTGACTTCATTGTGAATATAGTAAAAAGGATGTAGAAATAAGATATCAGGACTATAGTAATGGAAAAGATTTGAACAGATCCTGAAAAGATGAGTATCATCAATTCATTGATATAAGGGTCAACACATGAGAGTCTATATAATGGAAGGACATCACAAAAAAAGTGCTTGATCACATGAGACCTACAGAAAGTTAACCTAAAGAGGAACCCTACATGAATGATTGAATGCAGGTTTCCTGCTATGTATGCTCCTGTGGTCATTTGAAGGCAGAGCCTTTTGGACATCATGGTGTGGTACTGCAGGGGGTTACATATGGCCACATAGCGGTCATAGGCCATTGCTGCCAGAAGAAAGCAATCTGTAGTCTCAGCAAGACAGAGAAAATAAAACTGTGCCATACATTCATAGAGAGAAATCATTCTTTCCACAGAAAAGAAGTTCTCTAGCATCTTGGGAGTGATGGCACAGGAGCAGCAGGAGTCCATGAGAGCCAGATTTCCCAGAAAGATGTACATGGGTGTGTGAAGATGGTGTTTCATGTAGATTAAGATCACCAGCCCAAGATTCCCCACCATAGTGATCAGAAAGATGGCTAAGAACACCAGGAATAGAAGGGTCTTTAGTTCTGGGTGATCTGAGAATCCCAGCAGGATGAACTCTGTTGTCAAGGAGTAATTATCCTCAGTCATCTTCAGCTTCTCTGTTGACTAGTGAGAAAGATGTAATATTGTGACTGTGAATCAATCAATTCCCACATCATTATTTTTATTATTTACTGTTATTATTAATTTGTATAGCAGAATATTTTCCTATGCAAATTTTACCTGCTGTCCCTGAAATAAAAAACTCCTGTATTTTTGTGGTTTTCTTTACTCTAAAGAGTCAACATTTTTTAAATTTACAGGACTGTTTTAAGAATCATGCTGTGTACTTGGAAAGGATTATCTTTCTGTTTGTGTATAAATATATCATACAAAGTTGTGTACCCAGATTTTGTTTATTGTCCTTAAATAGTTCCATTGTTCATTTTTTGAGTTCCTTAAAATATATTTAAATCAATTACTATGCACTATGAGAAGATGGTTATTATGTGTTGTTTTAGAGGAGGGAATTTTGAAAAGGATCATAGAAGAAGTACATGATATAGCTCCATTGATAGGATGAGTGCTTACCGTGCATGAAATTGTAGATTCCACTCTCAAAGCCTAACAAATTAGGCTTTGCTTGTCATTGTAGAACTCATGAGCTGGAGGTAAAAAAAATCAGAAGTTCAAGGTCATCCTTAACCACATAGTGAGTGAATGCTAGCCTGAAATGCATGAGACTTTGTGTCAGAAGAAGGTAAAGTAGATAATAAAATTTGTATCAATTAATAATAGATCAGTGTTAAATCAATATTATATTAATATAATATTATATATTATATTAGAGACGGCAGAAATATCACAAGAGACCGAGGGATTTGTGTCAATAAAATTGCCTTAGAATAAAGAAATGTTTTCATTATCATTCTTGTTTCCTTTGAACAATAACTCTGCTTATGCCTTTATTCCAATGGAGTTTTTTTCCAAGATATTATTCCTCTTCTCCTTCTCCTTCTCCTTCTCCTTCTCCTTCTCCTTCTCCTTCTCCTTCTCCTTCTCCTTCTCCTTCTCCTTCTCCTTCTCCTTCTCCTTCTCCTTCTCCTTCTCCTTCTCCTTCTTCTTCTTCTTCTTCTTCTTCTTCTTCTTCTTCTTCTTCTTCTTCTTCTTCTTCTTCTTCTCCTTCTCTTCTTCCTCCTCCTCCCCATCTCCCTGCTCCTCTTCCATCTCCTCCTTCTCCTGCTCGTCTTTCTCTTACTTCCCCTTCTTATTCTTTTGGTAAGGTACATTTTACAACCAACACTAATCAATACAAATTTAATTTAGTTTAATAGACCTAAGTGATCTTGTTTTCTGTATTATGTTACATATCACCATTGTGCTACAAAATCCTCCAAATCTGGTAAATTATCTTCATTGCCTTATTTTATAAATATATCTGAAAGTTTTTTTGACTAAATTATCAATATTCTGGGGGTCAATTTTTAAATGCTACTGTGAAAGAAAATATAATTGGTAGTGAGAGAAGCCAAGCTAATTTCAATTCTACATCCAAAGCCTGGCAACAGAGACCTTGGTTTTGTATCCTTGTCATGATCATGAATGAACTTTTCTTTGCACATATGATCATTGCCCTAAGAAGAGTCTATAAGGAAAGTTGTAAAATCAGCTTTCATAAGAAATAATTATCTTCCCTTATATTTCTTTCTTGTTTCTCAAAACATCATATAATATTTGTAGCAAATAAGCTGATAAAACAAACACATCATTAAACTTTTGGTATTTAATATTTAGAAAAAATAAATTCTAATTGAATTTGTAAAATGAAATTTGATTTTCTTTAAAAGATTCTTCACATGATTAATTTCACTAGAACCTATTGACTAATCATACTAATCATACTACCTTGATGGGCAAAATAGGTTTGCTTTTCCATGATCAAAGCATCAAGAGGGATATTCATCGCTTTAATAACTAAATTAGATCATGTAGTTAAGTGAAGCAGAAATAACTTTCAATGTTCATGCTTGTGTTATTAGAGAATATTTTGTGATCTTTACGTATAGGCTGAAGTTATTCTACCTGAAAAATCACATTAATTACTGTTGCCTCATTCTTCTTTATATGCCACTCAGGCATGAGAAGAGCTAAGACTATTATGGAAGAATTGAAATCTAGAATATAAAAATAATAAAATTTTGATAAAATTTGAGAGAAGTAAATCTGTTCTTTTTGTAACCCCCTTTTCAGTAAAAGTGTTAGAAAACCTTTTACCTTGAGTTTACCAAGAAATTTTTCATAGTGAATGAAGCATTGGCTTTATGGTGGAGGTCTTGGAATTTTTGAAAATATAAATATTTCATTGAAGCTCAGAGAGTGAAAATCAGAGATGATCTAAGATCAGTGCTACTTATGTCCATCCCAGAGTTAAAGTGTTCAAAGAAATCCTAAAGGAATTTCCCTGTACTGCAGACCATTCCCTTGAGATATTAACCCTTAAGCTATACAAACCGCTTAAACGTACTTAACAATATCCTGTGAGTCAGTGACGTTAAATCAAATGACATTTGGTCAAGTTTGTTTGAAGATAATCATGCAGATTTGTAACTAACTGACTTGATTTTTATAATTCATTGCACAAATGTATGCATAAAATATCAAATAGTATGTGTAATGTAAAAATGTACTCTATTTGAGAAAACTGATTTTTTTCCCCTTTCCCAACAGGTATTACTTTGCAAATAAATTCTTGGTTAAGACTGGGACTTTGTGTTCACTTCTCTTTCTCAGTCTAGCATTTTTGTCTGGTTTGAACCTGTGCAGGCCTTGTAAATGCAGCCATAGTCTCTGAAAATTCACATGTGCATCGATCATGTTATGTATGGAAGATGCTGTGTCCATGGAGTCGTCTACCCCCTGAACTTACACCAGTCTGTATTTATTAAATGGAACAGAATAAAGGGAAAAAGAATGATTGATTATTTAAAAAATGCATCCAAGTTACTCTTCATTTACTTGTCTTCCCATCTCCCTTACTTAGCACAGATTTCTCAGCTTTATTTTTCCAGAAAGTCTCACTTTCATGTGTGCAGGTGTACCTAGGATTTCCTGGCTCATTATATACCTAGTTATTCAACCACACTATCATGTCATACAGTTATTGTTGCCCAGGAGCTGGGATCAAAGCGCATCTGGATGAAATGGAATAGCTCCAAGTGGCCATGATCATCACACATTTTTGGAAATGATGCAGTCCACCATCTATGAAGTGCATAGTACACTGCCTCAACACTGAACCCACCTAACTTTCAAACAAGAATTGAAGTATTGGGTGATGTAGCATGCTAGTATTGTTCAGATGTGTATCTGCTTTCTGAATCTGATACTTGCCTAAAGACAGTAAGTGGATGTAAAATTATTGACAGAAAAATTAATGCCAATATCTAATATTCATTGAGCAAATGAATTTTTCAAAAGGCAAATTTTTGCTATGAAATCATTTTCAAATATTCATAGGAAAATAAAACACAAGGAAACTCATAAAGCATATATGTATCAACAGAAATATTATGATTTAAATAAGAAGTGAAATACACATATTTGATGGCTACCTACAAGTTCTTCTTAGCATTATGATATATCTTTCAATTTTTTTGTACTCCTCTAGAAAAGTGAAATTATTACTTAACTCACAAATATAGAGTAGAAACAAAATTAGTGAGTTAAAGTAAGATATCTTTGCATGTAATCAGCTTTGAACCACTATTTTAGCTTATTTTACTTAGTTGGAGACATAATTTTATTACATTTTTCTTTATTATACTAAAACTACTTATTAGCATCCACCATACCACTTTCACTTGCCCATCCAATATGTTGAAATATTTTAATCTAATTATGGGAGTATTTTTGATCATTTTTACTGTTTTTATTGAGCTATACATTGCTTTCCACTCTCCTTCCTTCTTCCCCTCTACCATTCTACCTCTCCTGTGATCCTCAATGCTCCCAATTTTACTCAGGAGATCTTGTCTTTTTCTCCTTCCTAGGCAGATGTCTCTCTTAGGGTCCTCTTTGTTGTCTAGGTTCTCTGGGGTTGTGAACTATAGGCTGATTTTTCTTTGCTTTATGTCTAAAAGCTGCTTATGAGTGAGTACATATTGTACTTGTCCTTTTGGATCTGGGTTACCTCACTCAATATGTTTTTTTTCTAGATCCATCCATTTGCCTGCAAATTTCACAATGTCATTATTTTTATTACTCCATTGTGTAAATGTACCACATTTTCTTTGTCCATTCTTTGACTGAGGGGACATATATTTTTCTTCCATTTTCTGGCTAGTATGAATAATGCTACTTTGAACATAGTTAAGCACTTGTCCTTGTGGTATAACTGAGCATTCTTTGGATATATATCCAAAAGAGATATTTCTGGGTATTGAGTTAGAGTGTTTCTTCATTTTCTGAAAATCACCATACTGATTTCCAAAGTGACTGTAAAAGTTTATACTCCCACCAGCAATGGAGGAGGTTTCCCTTTACCCCATATACTCTCCAGCATAAGCTGTCATCTGTGTTTTTGATATTGTCCATTCTTATAGGTGTAAGATGGTATCTCAGAGTTGTTTTGATTTTCATTTTACTGATGGCTAAGGATATTGAACATTTCCTTAAGTGTCTTTCAGCCTCTTTAGATTCATCTGTTGAGAGTTCTCTGTTTAGGTTTGTACTCCATTTTTTGCTGTTTTTATTCATTTATTTATATATTTTTCATTTTTTAAGAAAGAAAACAAACTATTTTTTTTCATTATACATACCCACTCCACATTCCCTCCACTTGCTCCCTCACCCTACCCTACATCCACTCCTCAGAGAGGGTAAGGCACATTGTTTTAGGGAAGGTCTGTGGCCCTCCATATCACATCTAGGCTGAGCAAGGTATCCATCCAGAAAAAGTAGGTTCCCAAAAAACCAGTACAAACAATAGGGATAAATCCTGGAGCCACTGCATGTTGCCCCTCAGTCTACCCCAGTCATACAACTGTCACCCACATTCAGAGGGATTGGTTTGGACCTATGCTTCTCTTTTCCAGTTTGAATTGAGTTGATGAGTTACCATTAGCTCAAGTAGACTGTTTCAGTGGGTGTACCCATCATGGTCTTGATGTTTGTTCATATTCTCATTCCTTCTACTCTTCAACTGGACTTTAGGAGCTCAGCTCAGTGCTCCAGTGTGGGTCTCTGCCTCTTTTTACATTAGTTGCTGGATGAAGGTTCTATGATGATATTTAAGATAGTCATAATACAGAAGAAGGCTAGTTTGGGCACCCACTCCTCTATTGCTTAGGGTCTTAGCTGGCACCATTCTTGTGGATTTCTGGGAATTTCTTTAGTGCCAGGTTTCTTGCTAGCCCCAAAATGGGCTCCATCAATCAAGATATCTTTTTCCTTGATCTCATCTCTGTTCTTCCTCCATTTCAACTATCCCTTTCCCTCAAGCTTTCCCCCTTTCTTCTCTCCTTTTCCCTTCCACCTTCACTTCTTCCCCCACTGAAGACAAATGCTAAAAAGAAATCCTACACTAGCTCAGAATTGAGTATAATAAAGGGTTATTTATTTATGGGTAGTCTCACAGATCACAATCCTCTGCTCCAACAGGGAACAGCAACCAAATCCCACAGCTGGAAGAGAGGTGGAGTGTGCACTTTACATCAGCATTTATTTTTTTTTTATCAATTATGTGGTCAATTTTTAAGAAGGTTCCATGAGGTGTTGAGAATAAGGTATATTCTTTTATGTTTGCGTGGAATGTTCTATAGATGTCTGTTAAGTCCATTTGAGTCATTACATCTATTAGTTCTCATAGTTCTCTGTTAAATTTCTTTTGGCAGACCTGTCCAGTGGTTAGAGTTGGTGTTGAAGTCTCCCACTATTAGTATGTTGGCTTTACTATGTGAGTTAAGCTTTAGTAGTGTTTCTTTTACATATGAGGATGCCCTTGTATTTGGAGCATAGATATTCAGAATTGAGATTTCCTCTTGATGCATTTTTTCCTGTGACAAATATAAAATTTCCATTGTCCCTTTTTATTGATTTTACATTTAAGTCTATTTTGTTAAAGATTAGGATAGCTACACCTGCTTTACTCTAAGATGATGTCCGTCTTTGAGGTTGAGGTTTGTTTCTTGTATGCAGCAGAAGGATGGATTCTATTTGTGTATCCAATCTGCTAGACTGTGTCTTTTTATAGCAGTGTTGATTGCATTTATATGAAGGGACATTAATGACTAGTGATTGCTAGTTCCTGTTATTTTAGTTTTTGTTTTTGGTTATGTTATTGCGTGTGTTTTTCCCTTCTTTGGAATTTGCTGCTGTGAGTTCATGTATTGTCTGTGTTTTTGTGGGTATAACTGAATTCCTTGGGTTGGAGTTTTCCTTCTAGTACTTTCTATAGGGCTAGATTTCTAAATAGGAATTATTTAAATCTGGTTCAGTCATAGAATATCTTGTTTTCTCCATCTATGGTGATTGAAAATTTTGCTGGGTAAACTAGTCTGGACTGTCATCCATGGTCTCTTAATGTCTTATAACCCTTGGAAATTATTATCATCAACTGTTTAGGATAATAAAGAAATATAGGTTATTAGTTAATCACCTAGTATAATCGAACTTGTAGTCACATTAGTTTTCAAGGTCAAACAGAGATAATTTAGATAGATAGGTCATCTTGAAGCACTTCAAAGATCTATAGAATATGACATTTAAGATGTTTTAATAACCTAGTTTCCTCTTTTTATGACAATGAGACAAGTCTACTCATGGCAGCACCAATTTACTTCAGAGAAGATAACGAGCATCAAAGAAACTCCACATGGAGTTTACTTTCTTTGTGGCAAAAGTAAGCCACTGGGCAAGAAAATGCCCTGCCTCTACTGCTGACATTACGCCTTCCTAATTAGACAAGAAAGACACAAAATATTCTCCTTTACAGAAAAGTCTATCAAATATGCTAGGCCTGTAGCCTGAAGATGGATCCCCAATGTTGCAGAGAAACTTTGGGTGACTGTCTAGGCAGCCAGCTGTTTCTGTCATTTCTTACAATTTTTTGGAAGTTGCTTGCTTGCACTTTTGTTTACTCAGTCAATATTATTTCCTTCTTGGGTCTCTGAGGGAGTTGAAGATTAGATAGCTATAGTTTACCAAAGCAAGTTATGATAGGAAGTAAATTAGGTATAAGACTTTGGACTCACCATGATAAGATATATATGAAATATTTTCTCTGAATTTGTCAAACGCAAATGGACTAGACATTGTTGATGTATTTATTGCCTGTATATATTGTATATAGTCATTGTACTTATTGTAGTTTTCTTATATTAGTTATAACCTTATTTTTTATTCTTTTTAGAAAAAAAGGGGAAATGTAGTGGCATTTCAAATGTATTTTAATAAATGTAATAATAATAAATGTGTGATTATCTGAGAGTAAAACAGTTCCACTGGTTAGCTTTACAGACCAGATTATGGTAACATACAACTTTAATCCCAGTGGCTGCAATGACACCTACCTTTAATCCCAGTAGCCACAATGACACACCACTTTAATCCCAGTAACCACCCTAGTTACCATAGAAATCGGGTGGTGCATGCCTCTAATCCCAGTGGTACACACCTTTAATCCCAACCCTAGAGAGGAATGCAAGATGGCCGAGACAGCTCTCTCACACACAGTCTCATTCTGAGATTCCAGGAGGCAGGATCGCCATTTCATACTGAGTTCAAGGTAAAAGCCAATGGCTCGCTGGTTGTTTTTGGATCTTCAGGTTGAACCCCAGTTTCTGACCCTGGGTTTTTATTAATGGTGTATCAATTCAGGCTTTGCTTCTCTGCTTCTGGAGGTAGGTAGCTCAGGCCTTGCTTGCCTGCTTTCAGAGGTCACTCAGGCCTTGCTTCAGGAGGATTTGACATGATTTTTTTTTTTTGCTACAATGCTTTGTGAGCTACAATATGATGCATTTTGATCACATTTACTCTCCATTACTCTCTCACTCAGTCTGATCCATGTCCTTTTCCTAAGTAATACCTATTTGGCTTTCATGTCTCTGTTCCCTTTTCATGTCCCAATTAATTTCATTAGGATTTCTTGCAGTAACATTTGTGAGGCATTGCTTACATTTATTTACATGGTCACCTTATCAGTGGATACACTACTGAAGAAAATATCTGTCCCTCCCCTCACAAGTATTAACTGTTTACAAATCCTCAGGGAAGTGTGGGGTCTTATGAACCTCCCTTCCTTTCCCACTTTCAAAAACTGCATTTGCTAGCTTTTTAAAGAAAATAGTTTTAATGGATTGGAAAAATAGTAAGTCAATCAACCAACTATACTAGAGGTTGTACTAATATTCTATAGGAAGGAGTGAAACTATCAGGCAGGGCTTAGGACTTTGGGTATAGGTAGAATTACCATGCAGGAAGAGTACTAATAGAGGGGATGCAGGAAGTGCTGCAGACAATGGATAAGGAGGGAGAATTAGTGTGGCTCATTCTACCTTCTTTCAGTTTATTTTAAAATCACTGCCACTTTCCAAGATTATTTCCTCTACCACTAGCATATGGTTTTGTATTCCATTCACCATTTGAACAGCCATATTGATTGTGACACTATTCACAGTAGTCAAGTTAGAGAATCAGCCTAGGTGCTTGTTGAGATCACAAAGGTGTTTATATCCACAAATAAATGCTAGGAAAACCAGAAACATTAAACACACAGAATCATAATGGAGGAAATAAAATACATGTTTTCCACTGAAAAACCTGGGAGTGGATGTCATCAATGATCTGGTGACCTTTTCTATCTGTGGAGTCAGACCTCACTCAAATCCTCCAGAATGCATATCCCAGACTCTCCCTGCCTAGACCTTTGTCTTAGCTCCCAGTTAATAGAACCCCTCCTTAGGAGATATAGCTTGCTGACCTCTATGCTGTCTTCATCAGAGACCACACCATATCCTAGGCCTTTAAGCTATAAAACCCATCTTCAGGGTCATACAAACTTTTCAAAAGAGTGCCTATGTATTCACACTTTAAGTTTATTGCACACCTGGAATTGGAATGAATGTGTGAAAACCATTTTCCAAATTCTGCCGTGTTTAAATATGATTATTATAAACTTCATGACATCAGACTCTCTGGAAATTTGATCTAGCCACACTGACTAATCAGGTTGAACTGAGTTTTATTCTCTTTGTTTCTTTGTCTAACCATCATTTTGTTTCCCTGCTTTGTATGAGACTTGCAGGAATGCCTGGAGGTGCTCATAAATAAATGGATAAAGAAATCAAGGTAAATATTCTCTACATGCGCAATGGGGTATTATTCAGTATACATACACACTGGAGTATTATTCAGTCAGAGAAAAGAATGAAGTGATATCATTTTCAGGAAATAGAAACTGGAGAGCATAGTATCAAATGAAACACACAGGTCCTGATACATAGTCATGTGATTTAGAGAAAAAGATTTTAAAGTAGAAGTAATGCATGGTACCATTAGAAGAGGTGCAGAGTATGAAGGCGTTTAAATATGAATAAAGTGAATTGTAAGCATGTGATATCATGATGAAATTCCTTATAAAATAAATATATGAATGAATAAGATTGATGATAACTTTGACAAAAGCATCTGACAAAATTCAATTTTTCTTTAGTTAAAATATATATTTACCAAACTAGAAAAATAAAGAAATATCCCCAATATTGTAGAGATGTTTAAATAGCCAACTATTTTAGCTGTAAAGAGTTTCCCTACTAAGCTCAGGAACAAAATAACTATGACTCTTGAAATTTCCTTCAGATTTTTACTGAAGTATCTGGTCAGGGTAAGGAGGGCAGAAAATAGAGTCACAAAACAGCTAGATTATAGAGGAATGAGAAAGAACTTTTCTTCTAGAGAACCTGATCTTATGTATAGAAAGCAACTAAACTATATTTGAATAATACACATTTTGCAATGCTGCAGGATATAAGACTAATACATGCCAATAAAGTAACTCAGTATATTTCTACCAAGTGTGTTTCACACCTTTGTGATTAGTGTCCAGAAAAAGAAATGAAGGAAGCTATTTCCATTTTATCCATCATCAAAATGAAAGAAGATACATAGAAATAAAGCTCACAGCAGTACATATTTTAAATTATTGAATGAAATTGTAGACTATATAAGTAGAAAGATACTGTGTGTACACTGGATCAGATAATACAATACTGTTAAAATGAGAGCATGTCCCAATCCAAAACTAGACTTGGTATGAATCTCATTTTGTTTTCTTCCAAAAAATTGGAGCTAATAATAAACGTCATAGTGGCTCAGGATCGCGGATTTCTGAAGATGAAGACTAAAGTTGATAGAATCATGACTGCTGATTTTAAAACATACTAAAATTACAATAATAAAAATAGCTTGGTATTAGCATAAGTATAGGAATATAGATACTTCAACTTCACTTTCTTGGCCTCTATTTCCTATATCCCAAAGGATCATCAAATTCTTTAGATGAAGCCTAAAATGCAGCTGTTATCTAATTTTATTCAAAGCCATGAAGAAATCTTAGCTAAACCTTAGTCATAATCCAAATTATGTTCTAGCACTGAGGGCACTCTTGACACAATAAGCAACTGAAAATATTTGTTGAACATTTTAGGATATTTGTCAGAGTATGCTATCTAGAATCACTTGGTTTAAGTGTTTTTCCATATATTGGTTAGGAGTACAGTTGGCTCCCATATGATAGATAAAGGTAAATAGGTGACTATTTCTTAGAATATTCAAGGAACTGCAGTTATCATTGATTCCTAAATGAAAACTGGAAAAAGTAAAAGAAAAATGAGTAGGAGCTGTCCTTCCAGGATATCCTACCTAAATTCACTAACTGAGTCTCCAATACTGAAAAGGGTGAAGGGAGGAAACTGGCCATTACTGTCTACCAGATACAGAAAGGAAAAAGCACATAGGGAAAGAGACTACATGGACAGCTCCTGCTCTGGCAAGGTGCTTTGTAAATGTCCTGAGAGCTAATGTAACAACTGAATAATAATGGTAATTGTTAAATAATGGCAATTTTTTTCTTTCAAAATGATATTATTTTTAGAAGCATTTTAAACAAAACAAAAAATAATGATAAAACAAAAACAATCACATTGAAGTTGACAAGATGGAAAAGATCCCCAAGAGAAGGTACTAGAATCAGAGACCCAATTGTTCACATACACATGTCCCATCTGTAATGTATTTGCAGAATACCTGGTGCAGACCAATGTAGACTCTGAGCTTGCTGTTTCAGTTTCTGTGAGTTCATATGAGTTTGTTCAATTGTATTAGAAAGCCTTATTCTCTTGGTGTCCACCATCCCCTCTGGTTCTTACAATATTTTACTTCCTCTTCCAGTAGAGTTCTCTGAGTTCCAAGAAGAAGGATCTGATGTATCCATCCCATTTGGAGTCATGTGTTCCAAGTCTGGCATTACAGTCTGTTTCTCACGAAGCTGCTGATGTCATGGGGGTCACTCTAGGTCTTATAGGTATACAATGTGATGTCAGTATCTAAAAACAATATAGAGATGAATCTCCAAAAAAGGAACTTTTGAGAGGGAATTGAACAAATTATAAAATTGAAATTGAGTCTTTCATCTGTCCAAGGAATACAGGAAAATCTTAAGGTTTCTCTGGGAAAGGAAAAAGGCCATGTGAGGTGTTTAGGAGGAAAATTCAAAGGCATTAGTGACACTCTCTGAGAATTGGTGACTAATGGAAGTGACTGAAGTTACCTTGCCAAACTTACCTTGAACTTGGAATCTGGTGTGGTGTGGATTACAATGTGCTATTCCTTAACTGTGTCTGTGTATATGACTTCACTCATAAGTATAGAATGAAAAAGAGAAAAAAGTACACTATGGTGTAGAGAAATGTGAACATTATTGTAGCCACGTGATTTCTGTCACTATTAAGAGTTGTAAGCCACATTGATAGCATTTACTATTGCTATATAGTGAGTAAATTGGTAGTTTACTCCATGGTATTCCAATTCCAAACCTGTAATGTAACAATCAGGAAATTATATTTGGTGAATATATGTCCATTTCTTATAAATATTTGCAAGGCCACAAAAATATTTTTATGGTGTGAATGCTTACTGTCCCTCAAAAGGCACCTGCTGAAGATTTGGCTTTTAATTTCTGGTGATGTGATGAGACTGCCGAATATTTAGGGGGCCCAGTGAGAGGAAGTGAGGTCATTGACCTTGAAAGGGATATTGAGATCCTAGCCTCAACTCTTCTCTTAATGTTCCCTGTCTATTATATAAGAAGTTTTCTTAAATTATATAATTTATTTATGATGCATTGCTTCATTACTACACTACAGCAAATAGAGTTAGCTGGCTATGGATTGGAAACAAAATATCTTTGTTTTTCTTTGATATTTTTTATTTATTATTTATTTTTAACTATGAGTACATTTATTATAAAGATGATTATAAAATTAAATAAATGAGAGAAACCTCACCCAGGATAGTGTTTTCTCTAACAAGATCAATAGCTCTTATGAGTCTCTAAAGATATAAATGGAAAACTGTGTTCCTGGCATCATAGAAAATTTAACTTTAATAGAATCATGAGGAAATATTAGAAAATTCAGGACTCAAAGTGCTTTACAAGATATATAAATATGTACATATATATTGCATTTATATGTAATATATAGATATGGATTGTATGTATAAGTATGTAGTTAAACACAATGATCCTAACAAATTAAATTTTTATTAATGATCTTAACTGGTAAAAAGATCTTAATTGGTTTTTAGTTCAACATTCCTTAATCAAGCACATCTCATAATCACACAAAAAAATTTAGAAAATGCTTGAACTGCATAGTTTTTAAGCTTTCTTGGGCAGGAAAGTGTCCTTATATGCAGAAACAGGTTAATCCGTTGCAACTCATTGTTTCACCTAATTTTGTAGGTTCAATATCTGTGAGTCAATAAATCTTAGTTATAATTGATGAGGATGGCTCTTTGCTGTAGAAGTGCACTCCTAAGTTATCCCTAGAGGCATTATCAAGCTATGCAGTTACGGCTGTTGCCCTTGGTTGTTCTGCAGAACTGCATAGATACAGATACGTGGTTGCAGAACATAGGCAAATCATGCTGGAAGTTTTCTCCCAGCTGTCTAGTTCTGATAGTGCCAGAATTTGCTATACAGGTATCTGGCAGCTAAAAATAAAAAACAAAACAAAACAGTCTTTGGAGCTTTGGAAATGGCATGCTATAATACCAACTTGCCAAACAAGATGCATTTGCTGGTGCAATGATGACAGAGCTGTGATTATGGCATCTAACCGCTTTATGGTTAGGTCTGAGGCTTGCTCTGTTAAAGAGAGTTGATGTCTAGTACCATGGATTCTGTCAAATGCTTATGTGTGGTCATAGACACTATGGGTGAGCTCATTGCATTTGTTAAATGGTTATGTGGCGAAACTGCCTCCTAAATATTTAAATTTTATTTCCATGTAACTAATGTTATAAGAATTGATCAAAGAATTTTCTCTTTGCAGTGATTGATAGTGGGTTCAGACTCATTGTCTTCTTATCCTGGTCAGTGAAGTCTGTCACCACAGACAGAAGAAAATACCAAAAATGAGTGGGTAACCAGGAGACATCAGACTTTTGAGCTCAGGAGTTGTGCAAACAAAACACTTCTTATTTTTATTAACAAAGCAAGCAAAATATGAGGTGACTATTACAGTTAGCTTAAGCAAATGCAAGTACCTTGAAAGAATAAATACATCTGGCTGGTATCATGTGTTACCTTTGTTCATGTGAAAAACATCCAAGAATATTCCTCCCAGGCCTTTATCTTTCCCACAGAAATACTGTGTATGTGCTAGGGCATTCCCTTCTTGTCCTTGCTTTCAAGTGCATTCACTCATAATTTATGTAATTCTTTCTAGAAGGATACCTTGTGGGAAGAACATTCTACACCCTCCCTGTTCCATTCATATCTCATAGCAAATTCATAGGTTTCTAACATGGGTTTCCACAATTCATGGCTGGGCAAGGTGCTAAGAACAAATGACTATTGAGTAATTATCCTTAAACCACTCCTTATAAATCAATTTATCATTTGACAGAAGAAGGAGAGAAAGAATGTAAGAGCCAGATGATGGGAGAAGGGTCATGAAACTTTCTAATGGGCATGACAAAGACATGTTATTCATGAGTTCACAGAAGCTTCATTTTCTGATAGAGTCTGCACAAACTGAGCATGTATAAATTCAGTCATAAGTAGGGATGAGGTTCATGGTCTTTGTCCAGGGCAGTCAGAGGTAGCTGGAGTTCACTGGGGGAAAGTCACTGTCTTCAGTGATGCAGTCACTGGTGAGTTATTTATGCTCTAGTGGATAGCTTGACACCTACCCTCACAAGGGAGGCCTTGGTTAAAGCAGTGAATCACAAAGAAAAACTGAAAACCGGAGCAAAATAGCATTAAAGTGGGATGGGAATTTGAGTGGAATGAGTGTGGAAGGAGATAAGAGAGAGCAGAATAATAACTGTAGCCCCATTGTATTATATATCTTTATGGAATTGTCAAATGATAAATTGATTTTAAAATATAGCACGTTTAAATAAGCAATTCCATATTCATCCTCAGATAGAAATCACAATTTTAAAATAAAACAAATATAACATTTTCAATACCTAAAAAACACTTTGAAGGGAATATTGACTGAATGTACAGTTATACCAGGCACTGTTTCAGTATACTTAATATAACATTAGAGAAGAATTCTTCACATAGGATGAAGGATGCTTTCCTTGTACTATCAAGGAATTATAATCTTGTCTTTACTTCATATGCAAGTACTCATCTCATATTTTTGACTATTTTTAACCTCTATTCTCAAAATCTAATATCCTTTCCTTAAAATTTACTTTTTGAAATGATAACATTTTCCTTATCTTTTTTTCTGACTCCTCACATAAACCTCTTCCCACTCTCCTTCAAATTCATGACTTTTGTTTTATATTAATTGTTACTGAGTATGTATTCACATATGCATAGGCACATATATTCCTAAATATAATGACTTATTCTTGAAGTTTGTTTCATATCAGTCTCTTTCCAATCAAATCAATTGTTTTATCCATTTTCCACAAAATACAACCATAATACCCTGTATCTGATGCTACTGTACTAATCCCTAAGGTGACAGATCACTAAGGTGACAATTTAGTTTCCTATTAACTTGATTCACTTCCACCCTGCATTCCATACTCCCTCTCTCCTGGAGTCTGACAACTTGTTGACCCTGTGCCACTGATCACTCTGCTTTCCACACTCCTTGATACATTCATTTACATGAATATGGAATCTCACAATACTATCATTCCCCTCCCCCATAGGGTTTCTCTGTCATGTCCTGGAATTTGCTTTGTGGACTAGACTAGGGTGGCCTCTAACTCACAGAGATCTGCCAGCCTCTGACCCTGGGTGCTGGAACTAAAAGGATGCGCCACCACACCAAGCAGTGAAGCTATTCTATGATATTTCCTTCTCATCCTCCCTCTTCCTCCTCTTGCTACTCCTTTGCTCTTTTTTTCTCTTTTCAGATGGCCTCAAACTCAGAGAGCCATCTTTCTCTTCATTGCTGCTTTGTCGCAAATGTCATGGCTTTTTGTCTTTAGGATATAGTTTAACAAGCAATATAAACTCTAATTCCAGAAATAAAAGTATGTAGGGAAAAAGACAATATTGTTGCAGACTCTGTGTGTATTGGGGTCTTCACAGGGTTCCCCCAACTTATTTGTCTATACTTGGAGGGAGGAGGGAGGATTGAAATAGACAAGAGACAACAGATAGAATCTGGAGGGCATCCAGTGAGTACTGTGATCTTCCTTAAGGTTACTACTCAAACTTCTGATATACTCCAATCCAAAAGGGGGAAAGAAAAGTACCCTTTTACCTTGATAAACAGAACAATAAATGTAATTACCTCCTCATATCTCACATCTCAAAACATTAAGTAACCACATTCCAGCTCAAAACATCCTTTCTTCTACCCAAAAAATCCTTTAGTCACACTTTAGGTTAAAAATCCTGTGGTACAACCTTGAAAGAGCAAAAATAGGTCTGAAAAATGGAACAGGTTCACTTCTATGGACCTCCACAGGTTTTCTGGAAAATTATTCAATATTTCAGCACACAAGGTTTTATTTTAGTAAATAGCAGACTATACCTAAGTAGTTGGTATGCCATATATATGAAAAGTCTCTTTCACAGAATTTTGCGTCTTAAAAGAAGTTATTTGTAATTGATAAATAAGGGGAGGGGCAAATCAGTTTTTTCACTTGGATGGTTTTGGCTAAAATTAAATATATTTCAGGGTAGGTTCCATGTTCATTTCATAGCCAAGTAAAATGAAACTCCATGATCTATCCATCTATCTATCTATCTATCTATCTATCTATCTATCTATCTATCTATCTATCATCTATCTATCTATCTATCTATCTATCTATCTATCTATCTATCTACCTACCTATCTTCCTTCCTTCCTTTCTCTATTTCTAGAGGCTAAGAACATGGTTGAGTGGGTGTGTTAGATGGGAGAAGAGAATGACTATGATTAAAACATATTACATGAATATTAAAATAAGTTTAAAACAATTTTAATTTCTCCCTTAGCAATCCTGGCAGTTATTTTATTTTATATTTGAAAATTTATTTCATTAGTACCTATTTTAGTTCAGATGTTTAGGATTTTTAAAAAAACTTCTGCCGGCTTTTGTCCCATGGAGCCGAGCCGAGCGGAGCGGGCAACCCTCAGTAGGCCTGCCCTTGGGACCGGGAACCTCGCCCAACCAGCTTCTGCGGATTCAGCTGGACCCTGACCCTGGGAGCCAAGCGGAGCCGAACAGAGCAGAGCGGGCAACTCTCAGAAGAGATGGGCAGGCGCCAATCAAAGAATTCGTCCAACAACCTGAAAAGCAACATGATAACACCAGAATCCAGCGATTATGGAACAGGAAAGCCCGAGCAACCTATCCCAGATGAAGTAGAAGAAATTGACTTTAAACGTAGCTTTATGAAAATTATAGAGTCCTTTAAAGA
>PVIU01028880.1:0-18348 GCA_004026605.1 Ondatra zibethicus
ATGAGAAAAATAGTATTTTCATATACTAATTATGGAAAAGTAATTGCTACAGGTTTTCTAAAAACAATTTTATAAAATCCCATTTTAAATGCAAATAAATCTGATAAATTCTCCTTTTATTATACCCTAGAAATAAAAGCATAAACACACAAGGATTAATCTCTGCGTGTGTTTGTAAGTTATGTGTGTGCATGTAATATATAATGCATTATTTATTAAGGTGAGAAGGGAAACACATATCCAGAATAAAGTAGTGAGAGAAAATACAGCACATTAATAACATGGACTAAAATTTGGTGGTGAAAGAAGAAACAGAAACAAAATTTGAGATTGTTAGACAGTATCAAATCTTGAGTGATATGTAGATAAATTAAAATAATTAAAATGTCTTTATTGTCATACCGCTAATAATTTTGTGTAAAAAGTATCATTTTAAAATATATTTTGCATGTTGGTAAAGAATGCTAAATTCACTATAGTGTCTGTGGGGATGGGGTTGTTGCTGTTTTGTTTTGTGAGGGGAGATAGAGGAAATGAAGGGGGTGGAGAAGAAACAAGTAATAAATCCCAGTGAGAGTTCTAGAAGGAAATAATTCCATGAAGCCTAAATCATTTCACAAATAACAAAAAAATAGGTAAGCATGCATTTGTATATATTGCATGTAGATATATGAAAGAAGGGCCTTTACAAGTTAATGGTGTAGAACAGAAGTAGAAATAAAAGAACAGTGACTTCCAATTGTTGCCTTTTATAGGGGTATTTCTGCACTGAAAATCCCATGTAAAACCAGGAGCACTTCATCTTTAATTTTATAACTAAAACTCAGCTAACTTCAGAAACAACCGCCAGGAAAAGAAACATATTTGCTTACCAATGGTTCTCAACCTTCCTAATTCCATGACTCTTAACTACAGTTCCTTATTTTGTGGTGATTCCTAACCATGTAATTATTTTCGTTGCTACTACTTAACTGTAATCTTGCTAGTATTATGAATCATAATGTAAACAGCTATGTTTTCCTATGATTTTAGGTAGAATCACAATCCACAGGTTGAGGACCAAAGATTTAAATATTTTAAGTGGGGAGATATTTTAGCATGGAAAGTAGATACTTTAAAAAAAAAACTTAAACTTACCTTTAATTAATAAAGAATCGGTTAGACTGGCAAAAAGAAAAATAAAAGAAAAACATACAAAAAAAGTTGTTTTTTGTCCAGCAATTTTCTGATAAAGTTTATTCCTGTAATCTTTATTTCTGACCCTGTCATGAAAGGACATATAAAGTTAAATTAAATTGAGACTTTTTTATGATTGACAATTTCTTAAAGAATGTCCAGTTTTCGGATTAATATCTTTTGGGGATTTTTCCAGACAGGGTTTCTCTGTGGCTTTGGAGCCTGTCCTGGAACTAGCTCTTGTAGCCCAGGCTGGTCTCGAACTCACAGAGATCCACCTGCCTCTGCCTCCCGAGTGCTGGCATTAAAGGCATGCACCACTACCTCCTGGCTCGGAATAATATTTTTAATGTATAATAATACAAGAATACATGTTGTTATGTTTCCATATGTTGAAAGCATAAATAATTTCATAAAAATAGTTAATACTTGAAGACAATAAAATTGTAGTTATATAACAGTATATTATGTTCATCTAATTTTAAATTACCAGCTTTGAGAGTAAATATCAGCATGGAGAATGAACAAGTTCTGTCTTTAGTGAAAATGCAAGATTGGGAGCAAATAGGAATTCTTTCAAATATCTACAAGAACTCTATTATGCAAAAGATTATTAAATGATGATTAAAATTATAACTGATTAGATACATATCATCTAAGATTCAAGATTCTTCATATCCTCATTTCAGGTCATGCAGTATTATTTGAGGCAAATATTTGTGAATTTGTGTATAAAATATACTAGGGGGAAATGAATCTCCTAAGTTTCACTGCTCAATTAATTAATACAAACATCTTAACAGTGCTGTCTCTTCCACCATGAAATATAAATGGAGCATCAGTAAATGAGCATCAATTTCTATGCCTGGAGATGTCTTTGGAATTTTTTGTTCTCTAACAAAAACAATGAAACTTTATAACAGTGAAAATTATGAAAATATCTCCACTCTCACCCAATCACTGTAAAACATTGGAAAACTGGAACGATGCTCATTTTCTGGAATACCATACAAAGTACAGGATGAGACAATGTATTTGTGCACAGATTTTCCTCAGGAACTCCAAACTAAGCAGGATAGCATTTCTTTCACCTACTGTTAATTCACCTTTTAAACAATGTTGAAGTTCCCTGAGTATTTTGAAGAGACTCCCAATAGGACAATGTCAGCATTGTTTGACTGTGCATTGCCAAGAATCATTAAATAATCCACACAAAGTTACAATTAAGAGTGTGCATGTGTCCTCTGATGCTCTGTAGGGGCTTATTTAGCAGTTACGATGAACAGTGTTTGCAGTGAGTTTGTTTTCTTTCTTGTTATCCTCCATAATTGAGCACAATTGAAACTGCCTAATTAACTTTATTTTCACGGGAAAATCCCAAAGGCACTTGAAATTTAACAAGTTTAATCCTGAAATGGTCTATCTCTACCCTGTTCCTAAGTCTAATTTTCTTCCTGTGTTCTTAGGAAACCAACTCTTCCAGATTTTATTAACTGAAGACTATATTGTATCCATAGATTTCTTTGTTTGTTCATGATTAAGCTCAACCCAGAAATTATTCATAACTTGTTTGGACTTACATAACCTCCTAGCCATTCTGTCCTACAATAGAGTCATCAAATACAATTCCCACACCGATTGATACTTATTAAAATATACCAGCACCTTTCATCACCACTTCAAAGGCAAACTCTCTTCATAGGATTTATGATTCTCCTTGTCCCTAACATAACAACTAGTATTATCAATTATCCTAGACACCACATTGAGAAATAGACATAATAATTAACTGTACACAGTTAAAAGGTTTTGTCATCCTAGCTGTATATCATTTTACTACACCATTAATTGCTTCATAGTTCTTCATAATATCTTAATGGATTGAAAAGAAGCTCAGCTATTATTTATGTAAAGTATGTTTGTGTTTCTAACTGAAGGAAAATTCAACCCTACCATTTTAGAGTCCAAAGGACTTGATTTTACCATTCAACTTTTTTTTTCCAATTTGGCTTTCTAAAGTGTCTATTTTCTCATCTGGATAAAGCCAGAAGGAAGTACTTGACCATGGGTTTTGCACATAAAATGAATATTGGCTAGAAATTTAAGTGGTGTATGTTACTCTCAATTAAAAACTAAGCAATCTGACTATCTATAATTATATATTTCTAAAAGGGAAACATGGATACTAACCAGACAATAGTTTTTCTATTATATTTCCTCTGCCATTTTCCCATTACCTCTTTTCTTTTTACAATACACTCCCAAGTCCTTAAATATACAAAATACTAAAGGCTCCAAGTGAAACTATTCTCTAAAAAAATTTAGATGCCAAATGTGTGTTAGTTATGTCTTATGTTTGATGTGGGATTTTTCCTCTGTATGCTGTAAATACCAGTGATTAATAAAGAAGCTGTCTTGGGCCTGCACATAGAACAGAGGTAAACTGAATGTTGGGAGAAGGAAGGCAGAGTTTAGAAAGAAACCATGTAGCCCCACCAGAGATGGATGATAGAATTTGACTAGATAAGCCATGACCTCAAGGTGATACACAGATTACTAGAAATGGATTAAGTTAATTTAATATGTAAAAGTTAGCCAATAAAAAACTAGAGGTAATGGGCCAAACAGTGATTTAATTAATATAGTTTCTGTGTGATTATTTTGATTCTGGGCTGCCAGGACAAACAAGCAGCCCTCCTCCTACATATGTTATTTATTATAGTCCCCAAATTACAATATCTATAGGACTTACTGTCTTTATAAAGTATATGAATGTTTAAAGGTATCCAAATTATGTATCTCGTTCATTGAAAGCAATGGGTAGACCTACCTTTCTGTAAAATGTTCCCTGAATATTATTTCCTTCTAGAGCAGAAAAAAATAGTGGTATACAATTCAGTATGTATGGTTATCCATCAATGAGTATGAGATGTCTCCAATTCTCACTCATAATTTGTATAAGGATATATCATCCATGTGAATAACAACATGCCTTACACCATATACTGTACTGAAGGGTTCTAGCAGGCTTTATATATCTGAGAGGAAAGCACCAAAAGCCACTGAAAAATACTAATACCCATCATGAGCTAACATTAATTTTGTGATGCTTGGGATTTTAAAAACTAAATACAAATATCATGGGAATAAACATTGTTGTGACATTAAATCTTTTTTATTTTTATTAATTTATTTATTTATCTATTTTAAATGGAAAACAATCTTTTTTCATTTTACACACCAGTCACAGTTCCCACTCCCTCCCCTCATCCCCTTCCCTCCATCCAACCACTCCACTCCTCCTCCCATCCACTCCTCAGAAAGGGCAAGGCCCATTGCTTTGGGGAAGGTCCAAGGCCTTCCCTACTATATCTAGGCTGAACAAGGTATCCATCCAGAGAGAATAGGTTTGAAAAAAGCCAGTACAAGCAGTAGAGATAAATCCTGGTGCCACTGCCAGTGGCCCTGCAGTCTGCCCCAGCCATGCAACTGTCACTCACATTCAGAGGTACTAGTTTGGAATAAAACAAAAAGATAACCTACTGAATGGGAATAGATTTTCAACAACCCAACATCAGTCAGAGGACTGATCTCCAAAATATTTGAGGAACTCAAGAAATTAGACATCAAAACTCCTAATAACCCAATTAAAAATAGGGTACAGAATTAAACAGAGAATTCTCAACTGGTGAATCTAAAATGGCTGAAAGACATTTATGGAAATGTTCAATATCCTTATATATCTGGGAAATGCAAATCAAAACAACTCAGAGATACTATCTTACACCTGTCAGAATGGCTAAGATTGAAACACCCATGATAGCCATTGCTGGAGAACATCTGGAATAAGGAGAACACTTATTCATTGTTGGTATGAACGCAAACTTGTATAACTACTTTGGAAATCAGTATGGTGGTTTCTCAGAAAATTGGGAATCAACCTACCTCAGGACCTAGCAATACCATCATGGGCATATACCCAAAAGATGCCCAATCATACTACAAGGACACTTGTTCAACTACGTTCATAGCAACATTATTTGTAATAATGAGAACCTGGAAACAACCTAGATGCCCCTCAACCAAAAAATAGATATAGAAAATGTGGTGCATTTACATATTAGAGTACTACTGAGCAGTAAAAAAACAATGACATCTTGAAATTTGCAAATGGATGGAACTAGAAAACACCATCCCAAGTGAGATAAACCAGATCCAGAAAAAGAAGGTGGTATGTACTCACACATAAGTGGATACTAGCTGTAAAGCAAAGAATAATGAGCCTATAGTTCATGATCCTAGAAAAGCTAAGTAACAAGTTAAGCCCTAAGAAAAACATGCATAGATCCACATGGAAAGGGGAAATGGACAAGACTGCCTGACAAAATTGGCAGCATGTGGGTGAGGGGAGTAGGGAGGACAGAAGGGGAAGACAAAGAGAAAGGGGGAGTGGGGAGAAAAACTTGAGAAATCAGGATAATTGAGATGGAGGAAATGCAGAGATGAGAGCAAGAAAAGAGAAATTTTGATTGAGGGAGCCATTATGTGTTTAGCAAGAAATTCCCAGGAATTCACAAGAGTGACCTTTAAATCTTTATTACTCTCTGAATTGTGACACTGTAAAATAGTGCACATTGCATTACTATGCACAATAAGACAAATTCATGAGACTAAAGTTGTTTAACGATTCAGTTTTAATGAAGAAACTCCAAAGGCACTATTTGGGCAGAGGAGCTTATTAAAAACAAAACAAAACAAAAAAACCAAAAACTACTGTTCTAAATAAGAAAGCAGAATTTTTCAAGTTATTCAAAGGTCAGATGAAATTAAGGCCAAGCATTTTATTTTAGGTAGAACTATTAGTCAATCTTGATTGAATTGTTAAAATGTGAATATCAGCTCAAATTACAGTGACAGACTTTATTTTCTTCCTGTTGCACAGGCCTTCCATCCAATTAGACAGGTGTTGATTACTCAGAAGATATGAGTGCCATTATTGCACTTTTAAGGATATCTGCCATGCTAGGCATTGCTCTGGTTCACAGAAATCACAGATAAATAGGGATATTGATTGTCTCCATACCTTGGAAATTTTCAAAGAACATTACAGTACTATGGAAGCTACTCCTCAGGAAGGGGGATTTTTTGACCAGCTTCATTTCAATTCCTTTGTGTTCTGTGTCCAAAGTGTATGTATCTTCAGCAATGGGGATTTGCCTTCAATTTCTGGAAGACAAACAAAGACAGAATGAATAGTCTATATTGTTTTACCCAGAGAGGAACATTCTCACTCCTAATGTCATGGATACTAGAAGAGATTTGAATACTGTCATTTTCCTAAACTTGTATAATATGTAACTTCATTCTAGATACCTATAATTATACTAAAAGATAAGTATATCTCTTTGCTTCATCAAAGAACCTTCCCTTTGTCAGAGATAAAAACCATTACAGAATGTCATAACTGGTAAAAATTAGCACAAACTCTTTGCCAGGGTTCATTGTCATCCCATAATTTTTAAATTTCATCAGCAGTAAAAGGAACTATAATCTCTGCTGAGTCTATACATGCTAGTTGACTAAGTCTCAGTTTTCCTTTTATAATTAATTCAGAGGCTTTTTCCATATAAGTTTTAAATTTTTTTACTAGCAGCAGTGAGCAGCACATGTTGCTTACTTAGGTACTGAAAATATGTTTTATTTAACAAATTAAGGACAGCTATTAAGGAAATCAAATGATTCTGAGAGCTGGCATCCAAGAAAAAGAGAAAACCTGAAGTTTTCCATCAGTGCCAATTTCAGACTGTGTGCACCATGGGGATCTCAGGCAGCAGTGTGTGGGCAGGTGTGGATCATGAGCCGGGGAGCACTGAGCAGAAGCCTGCTGCATCTGAGGGCTGGCTAAATCAACAGGCAGGAGAATCAGTGCCAAATGCTCCATGCAGCTGGCAGACCAATCCCAAAACATGTCAACTGAGCCCCACATTTGTGTGCCATATGATGGTCGAAGATAGAAAATTATCCCACACTAGTTCAGAATTATGTATAATAAAGGGTTATTTATTTAGGGGTGACTTACAGATCACTGTCCTAGATCACAGTCCTCTGCCTCTGCACAAATGGGGAACTGGAACAGAATCTAGCAGCTGGAAATGAGAGCTGGAAGCAAGAGCACCAGCACAGGCTTTACAGCTGCATTTCTGGTTTAAGAGACCATGCCCAAGTGGGCTGGTATCTTAAAGGTTATTGGCTGAAGGAGCAGAAGGAACTCCCACGGCAAAAATGCAAAGAACGGTGGGTGGAATTTCTAATCCCAATTGATGTATCTTGAGCACAACCCCTAAGTTTGCATTTAGGGAACATCACCAAAGAGGGAATAAAAGAATTTTAATAACAAGAAGACTGGAATTTGATGTGGGATGTCCTTCTCTATACACGTTGCTTTTATTGATTGATGAATATAGCTGTTTGGGTCAATGGCTTAGCAGAGTAAAACCAGGTGGGAAATCTGAAAAGAGATGTACAGAGAGAGTAGGCAGAGTCAGAGACACTATGAATCTACTGAAAGAGAAAGATGCCTGAAAATTACTGGTAAGCCAAAACATTATGGTGATATATAAATTAATAGAAATAGGTTAATTTAAGAGGTAAGAGCTAGGGAGGAATATTCCTGAGTATGGCCAAATACTGTTGTAATTCACATAGTTTACATGTGATTATTTGTGCCTGGGCTGCTGGGAAACAAAATGCAGTGTCTGTCTACAAATGGCACCCAAATTTTTCTCTAAGTTAAAAAGAAAAATTGGGACTTCATCAATTAGCAGGAATAGACCCAGCAGAAATTGTAGTACCATTCACTAATTATGAAATTGGTAAATTATGGGAATAAAGTGAAGTCTGACAAAGAACTTGTAGTAACTTTTTGGGTGAGATTAACAACAACTATCCCAAAAGTGAGAGAATCTGCCTTATAAAGAGAACTAATTGGACCCTTCCTAGCATTATACAGGCTACACCAATAACCGGAGCCCCTACATTCTATAACATTATCTATTGATGTAAATAAACCAGGAAAGTCATGTTATGAATCAGAAATTTAAGTAAAGTAGAAAAAAGCTCTTATGATTCTGTTCACAATTCAGAAACACATGCTATTTTCATGGTACTAAAGAACTTTAAAGAATCTCTCACTATAGTTTCCTATTTGCAATATGCAGAAGAGTTGTTTTGCATATTGAAACCACTGAATTTATACCAGATGATAGAGAGTTGACTTTATTATTTATTCAGGTACAAGATATAGTCAGGAATACACATCATCTCATTACATAACATATATCTGATCTCATACAGGTCTGCCAGGTTCCTTAGCACAAGGTAATGTAGAAATCAATTGGTTATTGATAGGAAATGTGATGAAGGCCAAAAAATTTCAAAAAAAAGCATCATGTCAATAGCAAAGTTTAATAAAAGGACTTTCCATCACATGACAACAAGCCAAGGAAATTATGAGGAAATGTCCTACATTTTTATACAACCAAACTTTACTAGCTGCATGACATAATTCAAAGGGTACTCAAAGGAATTAAATCTAGCAGATGGATGTGTTCCATTTTGTAGAATTTGGAAAAATAAAATATGTACACCACACCATTGATAACTATTCAGGTTTTCAATGATAACTACTTTGAGTTTGGAAAAGGCTAATTCAGTAATCACACATTGGCTAGAAGTTACAGCCACCGTGAGTTAAATTCACAAATGAAAACAGACAATGCTTCAGTGTAAGTCACTAAGAAAATGAAACAGCTTTTCACTTATTATAATTTGAAGCATAATAAACATAGGTCAAACAATCCTACAAGTCAGGTAGTTAAAGAAAGACCAAATCTAACTATTAAGTATATGTTTGATAAACAGAAAGGGTTGATAAACACCCCAGAAATAGATTGCACAATGCTTCACTAATCTTAAATTTTATTAGTGCTAATGAAAAAGGAACAACAGCTGCAGACAGACATTGAACAATAGAAAAAAACTTCTGAATTAAATCAGCCAGTCTGCTTCCAGGATGTGTTGACATCAGAATGGAAACCAAGAGATGTGCTACATTGTGGAAGGGGTTTTGCTCTTATTTCCACAGGAGAAGAAAAGCTATGGATACCACCAAAATTAAACAAGATTTGGTTTGAAAAAGAGAAACCTCTTGATAAAGAAAAATAACAGATCATCAAAAAGATGACAATACTGCAAGCTGTAAGGAAACATCACAAAGGTTGGGACAGGATTTTGTTCTTTTTTTTGCAGGAAAATAGAAAATAGCCTTCTTCGATAAATCAAGAGCCTTTGGACATCTAGATGCTTAAAGCCTTCTTTGAGAAATCAAGAGACATTGAACATCTAAATTCCAGAAAGAATCACCAAGCAAAGAAAAGTCTGACTTAGAATACCAATATTCGCATCAGGGAAATGAAAACCAAAACTACTTTGAGATTCCATCTTATAACTGTCAGCATGGTTAAGATCAACAACATACATGTCAATTCATGCTGGCAATGATATGGAGAAAGGGGAATATGCCTCCCTTGTTGATGATAGTGCTAAGTTGTATAGATACTGTAGAAATCAATGTGGCAATTCCTCAGAAAACTGGGAATCAATCTACCTAACGACCTAGTTATACCATTCTTCGGCATGTTCTCAAAAGATATTCCCTCTTCCTACAAAGACACTTGTTCAACTATTTCAAAGATGCTTTATTAGTAATACCCCAAACTGGAAACAAACTATATATCACACAACAGAGGAATGGATAAACAAAACATTTACACAGTGGATAGAGATTTACTGAGCTGTTTTAAAATGTCATCATTAAATTCACAGGCAAAAGTATGTAACTAGAAAAAAAATCATCCTGAGTGTGGTAACACAAACCCAGAAATATAAATATTACATATATCCACTTATAAGAGGATATGAGCCATTAAATAAATATCCAAGATACAATCTACAAACACCAATAGGATGGATGAAGAGAGATCTAGGCAGATGCATGGATCTCCATGGGAAGGGGAAATAGAATAGAATTTAAGAGTTGATGGGGCACAGGTGAGGAAGGGAGCAGGAGGGAGCAGGTGTTGGCATGGAAGGAGAGAGTGTGTGGAGATAACATCTGAAATTGGGGACTTAAGGGGGTGATGTGGAAACCTAGTGTGATGGAAACTTTCTAGAATCGATGAAGGTGACCCTAATGAGGACTCCTAGTAAAGGAGGATAGAGAATTTCAAAAGGACATCTGTTGTAGTCAGGTAAGACTTCCAATGGCAGGTCTGGGTGCATTCAATTAAAATGTTGGCTGAGAGGTTCCCCCTGGAAGTACCCAAATCACCATACTCTTGATAAGACAAAAGGTTGTTCTCTAAAAGCTGGCAGCAAATCCACTTGCAAAGGACAACATCCATATAACTTATTGAGCATGGAAAAGTTAAACTGGTGCCTACATGGAGACTCACTCCTCTGCAGGCTACCAAAAGGGAAATGTAAACAGCAACCCAGTCACAAAACCTTTTGAACCTTTGAACTGCATTATATGCTAGGGCAATGATGGGACAGAACTTGTGGGAGTAACTAACCAATGTCTGATTTGACTTAAGGCCCATTCCTTGAAAGGAAACTCATACTCAACACTGCTTGGGTAACTAAGAAAGAGAGACTAGATAACCCAGTTTGTGGTAAAACCAAACACAAGTAGTCAAAAAATAAATTAAAAAAATAAATGCATCCTAAATGTTATTCTTCTATACAAGTAGACCAGGGCCTTATCCAGATATCATTAAAGTGGCTTCTGGTAGCAGATGGGAAAAAGTACATAGACCCAAAGCCAGACATTATGCTAAGAAAGGGCATAATTGAAAGTTTCAAGCAGATACCTCCTTTCAGAGCTCAGGCAATCTTTTTTGTTTTTTTCATATCCTTTTATTTTTCATTCAAAAATTTACACTTCTTCCCCTTCTCCCAGTCCCCTCCCACTCCCCATTACCCCTTCTCCTTCCCCCTGCATCCTTAAGAGGGCGCAGGGTACACTGCCCTGTGGGAAACCCAAGGCCCTCCCCCCTCCATCCCGGCCTAAGAAGGTATGCATCCATACAGACTAGGTTCCCAAAAAGCCAATACATGCAGAAGAGATAGGTCCCAGTGCCATTATCATTGGCTTCTCAGTCAGCCACCATTGGCGCCACAATCAGACATTCCGGTTTGATCATACGCTCATTCAATCCTGGTCCAGCTAGATTTGGTGAGTTCCCATTAGATCAACTGTCTCAGTGGGTGGACCAGCCCCTTGTGGTCCTGACTTCCTTGCTCATCTTCTCCCACCTTCTGCTCTTCGACTGGACATTGAGAGCTCAGTCAATTGCTCTGAAGTAAATGTGGGTCTCTGTATCTAGCTCCATCCATCGGATGAAATTTCTATGGTGATGATCAAGATATTCATCAGTGTGACTATGGGACAAGGCTAATTCAGGCACACTCACCCCTGCTGCCCAAGTGCCTAGCTGAGGACATCCCTGTGGACACCTGGGATCCCCTCTAGAGCCAAGTGTCTTGCCAATCCTAAAATGACTCCCTTAATGTAGATATCTTATTCCCTTCTCCAATATCCACCCTTCCTCCATCTCCACCCTACCAATCCCAGAAGCTCTCCCCAGTCTTTCCCTTCTCCCTTCTCCCTCCCCCTTTCCCTTTCACCCACCCCTACCTCTACCCCTATCCCCACTCCCGTGCTTCCAACTTTTGCCCAGATCTTGTTTGCTTCCAAATTCCCGGAGGATCTATATATGTTTTTCTCTGGGTACACCTTGCTATTTGGCTTCTCTAGGCTTGTGAGCTATAAGCTTAATGTCCTTTGTTTATGGCTAGGGTCCACTAATGAGTAAGTACATACCATAATCATCTTTTTGGGTTTGTGTTATCTCACTAAGTATAGTGTTTTCTATTTCCATCCATTTGCATGCTGAAATCAACAAAATAGAGACACAGAAAACAATCAAAAGAATCAATGAAACAAAGAGCTGGTTCCTTGAGAAAATCAACAAGATCAACAAACCCCTATCCGAACTAATCAAAAGGTGGAGAGAGAATCAATTAACAAGATCAGAAATGAAAAGGGGGACATAACAACAGACACTGAGGAAATTCAGAGAATCATTAGGTCTTACTACAAAAGCCTGTATGCCACAAAATTGGAAATTGTAAAAGAAATGGACAGTTTTTTAGATAAATACCATATACCAAAATTAAATCAAGACCAGGTGAACAATTTAAATAGACCTATAAGTCACGAGGAAATAGAAGCTGTCATCAAAAACCTCCCAACCAAAAAAAGCCCAGGAACAGATGGTTTTAACTCAGAATTCTACCAGAACTTCCAAGAAGAGCTAATACCTATACTCTTCAATGTGTTTCACATAATAGAAACAGAAGGGTCATTGCCAAATTCTTTTTATGAAGCTACAGTTTCCCTGATACCAAAACCACACAAAGACGCAACCAAGAAAGAGAATTATAGACCAATCTCACTTATGAACATTGATGCAAAAATTTTCAATAAAATATTGGCTAACTGAATCCAAGAACACATAAAAAAATAATCCATTATGATCAATCAGGCTTCATCCCAGAGATGCAGGGCTGGTTCAACATATGAAATCTATCAATGTAATCCATCATATAAATAAACTGAAAGAAAAAAAACATATGATCATTTCATTAGATGCTGAAAAAGCATTTGACAAAATTCAACACCCCTTTATGATAAAGGTCTTGGAGAGATTAGGGATACATGGATAATATCTAAGTATAATAAAAGCAATATATAGCAAGCCAACAGCTAACATCAAATTAAACGGAGAAAAACTCAAAGCAACTCCACTAAAATCAAGAACAAGACAAGGCTGTCCATTCTTGCCATATCTCTTTAATATAGTGCTTGAAGTCCTAACAATAGCTATAAGACAAAATAAGGAGATCATGGGGATTTGAATTGGAAAGGAAGAAGACAAACTTTTGTTATTTGCAGATGATATGATAGTGTATATAAGTGACCCCAAAAACTCTACCAAAGAACTTATATAGCTGATAAATACCTTCAGTGAAGAGGCAGGATACAAAATCAACTCAAAAAAAAAAATCAGTAGTCCTCCTATACACAAAGAATAAAGAAACAGAGAGGGAAATCAGAGAAACATCACCTTTCACTATAGCCATGAAGAGCATAAAGTATCTTGGGGTAACACTAACCAAGGAAGTGAAAGATCTATTTGACAAGAACTTTAAGCCCTTGAAGAAAGAAATCGAAGATGATACCAGAAAATGGAAGGATCTCCCATGCTCCTGGATTGGTAGGATCAATATAGTAAAAATGGCAATTCTACAAAAGGCAATCTACAGATTCAAAGCAATCACCATCAAAATCCCAACAAAATTCTTCATAGGCATTGAGAGAACAATAACTAACTTTATATGGAAAAACAAAAAGCCCAGGATAGCCAAAACATTCCTATACAATAAAGGAACTGCCTGAGGCATTACCATCCTTGACTTCAAATTCTATTACAGAGCTACAGTAATGAAAACAGCTTGGTATTGGCATAAAAACAGAGATGTTGACCAACGGAATCGAATCGAAGACCTGGATATTAATCCACAAACCTATGAACACCTCATATTTAACAAAGAGGCTAAACTTATACAATGGAAGAATGAAAGCATTTTTAACAAATGGTCCTGGCATAACTGGATGTCAACCTGTAGGAGAATGAAATTAGACCCTTATCTATCACCATGCACAAAACTCAAGTCCAAATGGATTAAAGACCTCAACATAAATCCGACCACACTAACCTGATAGAAGAGAAAGTAGGAAGTAGCCTGCAATATATGGGCACCGGAGACCACTTCTTGTGTAAAACCCCAATGGCACAGACAATAAGAGCAACAATGAACAAATGGGACCTCCTGAAACTGAGAAGCTTCTGTAAAGCAAAAGACACAGTCATTAAGACAAAAAGGCATCCTACTGAATGTTAGAAGATCTTCACTGACCCCACTCAGACAAAGGTGTGATCTCCAAAATATACAAAGAGCTCAAGAAACTAAACGTTAAAATCCTAAATACCCAATTAAAAAATGGGGTAAGGATCTCAACAGAGAATTCTGAACAGAAGAAGTTCGAAAGGCCAAAAGATACTTAAGGTCATGTTCAACTTCCTTAGCCATCGGGGAAATGCAAATCAAAAGAATGTTGAGATACCATCTTACACCTGTCAGAATGGCTAAAATCAAAAACACCAATGACTGCCTAACTGGAGAGGATGTGGAGTAAGGGGAACCCTCATCCATTGCTGGTGGGAATGCGAACTTGTGCAACCACTTTGGAATTCAGTGTGGTGGTTTTTCAGGAAATTGGGAATCAACCTACCTCAGGATCCAGCAATACCACTCTTAGGAATATACCCAAGAGAAGTTCAATCATACTACAAAAGCATTTGTGCAACTATGTTCATAGCAGCATTGTTTGTAATATCCAGAACCTGGAAACATCCTAGGTGCCCCTAAGTGGAAGAATGGATCAAGAAAGTGTGCAATATATACATACTAGAATACTAATGACTAAAAACAATGAAATCTTGAATTTTTCATGCAAATGGATGGAAATAGAAAATGCTATTCTGAGTGAGGTAACCCAAACTCAGAAAGACGATTATAGTATGTACTCACTCATTAGTGGACCCTAGCCCTAAACAAAGGACACTAAGCTTATAGCTCACAAGCCCAGAGAAGCCGAATAGCAAGGTGAACCCAAAGAAAGCATATGCAGATCCTCCTGGAAATTGGAAGCAAACAAGATTGCATGGGGCCCGGCACAGAGGTGTGAGTGGGGGAATGATTGAGGGGGAAGGAGAAGGGAGAAGGGAAAGACTGGGGAGAGATTGGGGGAGTGGGAGGGTGGAGATGGAGGAAATGTGGATATTGGAGAAGGGAATAAGATATCTACATTAAGGGAGCCATTTTAAGACTGGCAAGATACTTGACTCTGGATGGGATCCCATGTGTCCACTGGGATGTCCCCAGCTAGGTACTTGGGCAGCAGAGGAGAGGGTGCCAGAACTAGCCTAATCCCATAGTCACATTGATGAATAACTTGATCACCACCATAGAAATTTCATCCGATGGATGGAGATAGAGAGAGAGACCCACATTCACATCAGAGCAATGGACTGAGCTCCCAAGATCCAGTTGAAAAGCAGAAGTTGGAGAAGATGAGGAAGTAAGTTAGGACCGTGTGGGTCTGGTCCACCCACTGAGACAGTGTGCCTGATCTAATGGGAGCTCACCAAATCCAGCTATACTGGAACTGAATGAGCATGTGATCAAACAGGACTCTCTGAATGTGGCTGCCAATGGGGGCAGACTGAGAAGGCATCAACAATGAAACTAGGACGTATCTCTTCTGCATGTATTATCTTTTTGGGAACCTAGTCTATTTGGATGCACACTTTCCTAGGCTGGGATGGAGTGGGGAGGGCCTTGAACTTCCCACAGGGCAGGGCACCATCCCCCCTTTTAAGGAAGCAGGGGGAGGGGAGAGGGGTTGGGGGAGTGGGAGGGGACTGGGAGAAGGGGAGGAAATGTAAAAAAATTTTTTGAATGGAAAAAAAAATAAAAGAATATGGAAAAAAAAGAAATGAAAAGGGGGACATAACAACAGACACTGAGGAAATTCAGGGAATCATTAGATCTTACTACAAAAGCCTGTATGCCACAAAATTGGAAAATGTAAAAGAAATGGACAGTTTTTTAGATAAATACCATATACCGAAATTAAATCAAGACCAGGTGAACAATTTAAATAGACCTATAAGTCACGAGGAAATAGAAGCTGTCATCAAAAACCTCCCAATCAAAAAAAGCCCATGACCAGATGGTTTTAGTGCAGAATTCTACCAGAACTTCCAAAATGTGCTAGTACCTATACTCCTTAATGTGTTTCACATAATAGAAACAGATGAGTCTTTGCCAAACTCTTTTTATGAAGCTACAGTTTCCCTGATACCAAAACCACACAAAGACGCAACCAAGAAAGAGAATTATAGACCAATCTCACTTATGAACATCGATGCAAAAACTCTCAATAAAATACTGGTTAACTGAATCCAAGAACACATCAAAAAAAAATCATCCATTATGATCAAGCAGGCTTCATCCCAGAGATGCAGGGCTGGTTCAACATACGGAAATCTATCAATGTAATCCATCATATAAATAAACTGAAAGAAAAAAACCATATGATAATATCATTAGATGCTGAAAAAGCATTTGACAAAATTCAACACCCCTTTACGTAAAGGTCTTGGAGAGATTAGGGATACAAGGTACATACCTAAATATAATAAAAGCAATATGCAGCCAGCTGACAGCTAACATCAAATCAAATGGAGAGAAACTCAAAGAGATTCCACTAAAATCAGGAACATGACAAGGCTGTCTACTCCATACCTCTTTAATATAGTGCTTGAAGTTCTAGCAATAGGTATAAGAGAAAATAAGGAGATCATGGGGATTTGTATTGGAAAGGAAGAAGTCAAACTTTAGTTATTTGCAGATGAGCTCAGGCAATCTTAAGGAAGAGGATGTGAAATGGTTTTAAGAGTCAGAGGGAATGGAGACTAGGTGACCAAGTTCCTTTGAATTAACTATGCAAAGGGCATATGAACTCAGAGACTCAAGCAGCAAACACAGGGCCTATATCAGTCTGTGCCAGGTCCTCTGTATGTATTATAGCTGTAAGCTTAGAATTTTAATTGGACTCTTGACTATGAGGACAAGTGGATCTCTGAATTTTTTGCCTGTTCTTGGGACACTTTTTTTCCTCTTGGGTTGCTGTGTCCAACTTCTTATGGAAGTTTCTGCATCATCTTTATATTTTATTTTGTCAAGTTTTGATCGTTATTTCGTAGAGGCCTGCTCTTCCTAATGAAAAACAGAAAGGGAGAAGACCTGGTGGGAGAGGAGCAGAAGAACTGGGAGGAGTAGAGAAAAGGGAAACTATAATTGGAATGTATTGTATGAGAAAATAATCTATTATAAGGTGTTTTTTTTTTAAAAAAAAAGTCAGAACAGGATTATTAAATGTAGAAAGTACTATATAAAAGATAGTTTAAAGCATATTTTTGATAAAGAATAACAGTAAAAGGAAATACTTTGGGATTGTATTTCACATTTTAGAATTTTAGATTGTAAATTAGTTTGTCTCTAACATTAATGGGTTTTTTTGGATATGTAAATACATAAGGATGAAACTAGGAGGATTAACTATGTTGTATAATATATGAAAGATAAAATGTAAAAATACTGTGTACATGATTAAGTTCACAAAATCAAAGTCTATGAAATATTCCTTAGGTAAAAATTAAATAAAAACTAATCCTGACTGTATACTTATAAAATTATGGTTTTATGTTTATTTCAAGAGGAAAAAACCCAGCTTGGAGAACAAAGATTTTTATGTTTTATTCATCTATGGAGTAGGTTATTTGAAACCCACTCAATAGAATGTATCTATGTGCCACCAGGACATAATTAAAAATATGTCTTAATGCTTAATTCATATGTTTCCAGTAGGGTTAAAATCTTCCCTAGCCAGAATGTCATTGCTGCAAGTGTAGTGAATATTATGCTTGGAACAATTATTGCTGTTTGAAGAACTCTTACTAAATTATTTACTTTAGAGTTGTGTTATCTTTTTGTTTTCCTGTTGTGTTTATTTATGAGAAAAATTCATGAACATGGGTAGGTTTTGAAGAGAGGAGTATTTGGGAAATGATGGGAAGGAGAAAGATTATGAGCAAAATATTTTATATGAAAACTTGTTAAATAAAAATATAAGAATTTACCGCTGAGTAGTATTCTAATGACCTAGCTATAAAATAAAGGTCACCAAGCACTTAGCTCGCAAGCCCAGAGAAGCTGAATACCTAGGTGAACCCAAAGAAAGCATACACAGAACCTCCTGGAAGTTGGAAGCAAACAGGATCATCAAGCAAAAGTTGGAAGCCAGGGGCGGGGATAGAGGTGGGAGAAATTTCATCCGATGGATGGAGATAGAGACAGAGA
>PVIU01028881.1:0-18333 GCA_004026605.1 Ondatra zibethicus
AGAAGAAGAAGAAGAAGAAGAAGAAGAAGAAGAAGAAGAAGAAGAAGAAGAAGAAGAAGAAGAAGAAGAAGAAGAAAGTAACAGAGTAGTAACTGAAAACAATTAAAGAAAGAAATTAAGTAAATCTAGCAAAAATAGCCATGCTTTCCAAGGAGGAAAAATAGGCTTCCTTCACTGGCCTCTGTAAAGCCCTTGACCTCCACTTCCCTCCCTGTAGTCAAATCTGTCGCTCTCCATTCATGTACCATAAATCTTAAAGAGGGGTAATTGTGATTCTTTGTCCCTCCTTTCGTATGATATTTTAAATTCTAATAAGGGCTAATTTCAACATTTCCCCTTTGTTCAGATTGGTATGTTACCAAGGAACAAGAGGTAAAGGCTGAAACTGACTGAAGGAGGGGGCCCCATCCTCATTGACCTTCAAACCCACTTATGTCTCACCTGCTACTAAACACAAGAAACACACTGAAAGCTCCTTACCAGAGAAGAAATTTGTGGAGGAATCAAAAATATTTGCTTTTCCCTGTTGTAGCATCTGAATGAGGCTGTCGCTTGAATTTTTGTCCCTATTTCTGAGCTCCCTTTTATGCCCTCTTAGTCCTTTTCTGTTAATCCTAGGTACCACTTGGACCTGAAAACTAGACCCTGTAGGGTCTAACATGCTCTATGTCCATCCTCCAGCCTCACTCCTGACACCAAAGTGTGATTTAAGGAGAGCGTGACAGTTAACAGCTAGTATTCCAGAGACGCCGAAACTTCAGCTATCATGGAAACTGAGCAGCTAAAGATACACTCAGCAAAGAAAGTTTCTATTCTAAAGAAGTGTAGCAGAGGGTCTGTTCTGCTGGCTGGAAGCTCTGACCTTGCCTCTCCCTCCTGTCCCCACTGCGGTCTGCAGGAGAGCAAATGCAAGCCTTTGGGCAGCAACATGCTATTTCACTTCATTTCCTCAAGAGCACCACCACGCAGTGGGGACTTTACAGTGCCCAGGGACTGTATATAGGAGCATGTATGCTTGACATTCCAATCTGGACTGTACCAACTGAGACATTCCAAACATCTTCTCTCCTGCTTCCATGCACTTCGGTATTCCTTTGTTCTATTTTGTGTGGGAAGTCTGTTTATTAGTTTGTTTGTTTGTTCAGGTCGGGAGCAGGTGTGTTAGTTTAGTTTGTTTTGGGTTGGGTTTTGAGACAGGCTTTCATTGTACAGTCCCAACTAGCCAGATTTTGCTATGTAAACCAGGCAGGCCTCGAATTCAGAGAAATCCACCTGCCTCTGCCTCCTAAGTGCTAGGATCAAAAACGCAGTCACTTCAGTCTTCTTTTAAACGTTATGGAAAATTAAATCATTTCTCTCTAAAATGAGTCCTATAAAAATGATATATATTCTTAGTGTGCATGATTGACTGTAAAGCTTTACTCCAACATGTGAGAGCTGAGACCAAGATGATCCCAGGTAGAAATTATTAGAAATTAGTCACCTACAGCTTCTCTCCCTGGGTCCTCGTCAACACACCCATTTCAAGGAAAGTGAAAAGGTCAAAATTGCCCTTTCTTGAGATTTAAAATGCTGTGTGAAAGGAAAGGAAATCACAAGGGCTGGCCATCCTTCAGAGTCAGAAAATGTGAAAGACAGCTACAGAGTAGACTACCAAACAGGAAGGTGAGGTAGCAGGGCTTCACTAAAACCTATTAAGGAAAGGCAGACAATGGCTGTTTTATAGATTTGTTCTGTTCTTCTTGATTTAACTCCTTTTAATCTACTCAATTACATAATATGGTCAAGAGAATGGTATGGAAGTGATGCCTCTGGTAATAAATGGACACAAGACTTTATAAACTCCCCCAAAGCTCATAATACTATAAAGTCAGCAGGATGTATTTATATATACATACGTGTACAAAAAGTAGCAATAATAATCAAAGAAAAAGAGGTAATGAATTTGAGAGGCAGTTGGGGTGAACCTAGAGGAGTTGAAGAGGACACGGAGTTTGGAATAACATAAATACAATATTTATGTATGAAATTCTCAAAGTAATTTTTAATTAGAAATATTACTATCTAGCTTGAGACTATCTGGTAAAAATAAATAAATAAATAAATAGATAAATAAATAAATAAAAGGCCTAGCCACGTCTCCACCCTTAAGAAATCAGCTCAAATAAGGCTGGCAATTAACTGGAAAGGAAAAATATGTCCATAGGAAAGTTGTCTCTCCCAGAAACTCTAAGAAATGGCCAAAAGCATACCTAAGCATGTAAATGGACACAGGGGTAGCTTTGATCATTGTCTGCTCCCACTCCATGACAGTGTCTTCCTACACAATGGTGTCTCTAGCCTTGAGAGTAGTCCATGTCAATCAGTAACAAACTCTGCCTCCTAAACTCTCTAAACTCATTCAACAGAGATCACCAGGGCAGGACCAAGAGGAGGCCACAGTGATACTTCAGCAACAATAGAAGAGAGACTTAGAAAGCCCGTTGCCTGGAGCTTTGAATAAATAATTTGTATCTGGGAATACCTATGGGGAATGAATGACAGCATGCATGACCCTGAAGTGAATATAAAACACAGAAAGAATGTGTTAGATTTTTCTAGAGGCCGGGGCTGGAGAGAACAGAGCAAGAAAGAGAGAGAGTCAAATTGTCCTTTAGACAGAGGTTTATTAATGCCAAGAGCATGGTAGGGGTCTGAAGTAAATTTTCAGCTACCCACGATAAGACGAAGTAAGGTGTCTTCTTTGAGGGATGCGCAAGAGGATTGACGGTTGTCAAACTGTCTGCAACTCTGGAGGACAGGAAGACTGGGAGCGTCCTTAACCTCCTCCGTTTAGCCCAGTTTACCTGGAATGCCTGCTGGTTTCTTTGTCAATGTGACAGGATGGTATGGAAGCAGACCTAGCTAGTGTCACACTTCCAAGCATCTCAAGGTAAAGACCTCTAGCTTCAGAAATTTCAGCAGAATAGAATAAGCCAACTTCTCCAAAAGTTGTAGTAATGGTGAGAGGCAAAAGGTACCGATATCTTGGGTGGCCTGCACTGTGAGACTATCTTCTAGAGAGTGGGTCAGAAGCCACCACGCAAAGAAGGGGAAGTTTCTTTCTTGGCTGTGAGCCGCAAGATGCTACATATACCTGAAATACACCTGATATACCTAATAAACTCCTTTTTCTCTTGGTATTCTGTCTTTGTTACAGACAGTTCTGATATGGGTGGATGTCAAAGTCTGATGATCACCCTCAGTTTCAGGGTCTTGTGTCTTAGCATAAGGGATTGGACAGTGGCATGGTAGTAACAGAAGCAGGGACAGTTTATTTTTAAAGAATACACTTGCAGGAAAGGGCATTGCTGAAGCAAAGAGAAAGCTGGGCAGTTCAAAGGGTGCTCTTTATAAAGGGTGCCGGCTTTTGTGTCATTTAATGTGGGCTTTGAGGGTCATTTGCATAACGTGTTTTCTCTACTCTACTACATGGAATTCCACACCCAACATCATGCACTATGTGTCTCATTAGCATCTTAAATCTGCACGGGGGGGACGAGGTTAGTATTATAATGGAACACAGGTGGCAAGATTTAGTAAGCCTCAGCTGGGGGTTATCAGCCATCTTCTGCAAACTGTTTTCTTCCATAGGCTAATTTTGCAGCCTTTGCACATGGGTCTCGTGGACCCCACTCTCTGCTCTACTCTTTTGCTTCAATCTCACCCAAAATCTCATCTTCCCTTGCACACAGTTATCAAAAAGTTGCAGACGTGTTTATACACAGATTTTAGTCACCAAACTATATCAATTATCATGCCAAATATAACTCATCTTCCCGCCCACAAAGGTGTCTATGTACTAGGAAATTAGAAAACTTTGTTCTAAATCAAATTATGAATTTTAAATGAATGGCAATGAAAATATTTTATATCAAAGCATGCGGGTTGTAGATAAAGAATATTGAGGGAAATAAGTAGACTCAAATTCATTTAATAGGAAGGAAGAAAGAAGAAAAGTTTATGTATTAGGCAGAATTCAATTAGAAAAAAACAGATAAAAGAAAAATCAAATAAGCATAAATAAGGTAGAAGAAAATTAGCTTAGAGAAAGCATCATATTTAATAATGAAATATTAAAAGAGGCTGCATTGAATTCAGGCACAACATTAAACATCCTAGAGGTCACAGTCATTGCCAAATAGTACAGGAAAAGCATAAGTTCCAGCATAGAGAAGGAAGTCAGAGCTATGGTCTCAGGGGATGCTATAACGGTCCTACTAGAAATACAAAATAAGGAGAGAGAAAATCAAAATGTTCACCATAAATGTGGAGTCAGGTCCTTAGCTGACAATCTAGAAAGGGAAAAGAAAAAGACTGTGCAAAGTTTGCTCACACTTGCCCCCAGTAGTCCCCGGGAATCACATGACCGTTTAGAACTACCAAGCTGGGAGTCAAGCTGGCTTGAAAGATTGTGGAAATATGAAATGACCATAGAAGACAGAGTTTGATGGCTACATACTGAATGGCCAGGTAAATTTCCAACTTCGTAAAATTGTTTGTACCTCCAAAATTTTTCTAGTGACCTAGAAGAGTCCAACAGTCTGTTTTACAGCAGAAAGATTTTTTAAATAATGGGTAAATGGTTGAATTGGTAACAAATGACAATTAATGTTATAGTCACTGATTTGCTTTTCCTTCTTCAATGTGACTTTGCCGAATTATCACAAGAAAGCAAATGCCCCATAGTTACATTTTTCATTGGGCCTTAATTTTGCTTAATTTGCAGTATGGATGAGCTATTGAAATTTTACTTAGAATAAGTAGTATTGTGTAATTGCTGAGGTTGTTCAGTGTGACTCTTAAACCAGGAACAAATGAATAACTTTGTAGTCTCTAAATTAATGTGCATGATGCCAAGCAAGCAAAGATTTTTTAAATCGAATAAACCATTTTTTCTAAATTTAGAAATAGAGATGTATGAAGAGAACCTTCAATTATTTGTGATCGTATACTGAAGATTGTTGACTGAGGTTTTCTGTCCCACCCGGTCCTGCAGCCTTTAAGTCCCAAAGAATCACACAGAGGTCTACACTAGTTATAAACCAATTGGCCCATTCGCTCAGGCTTCTTATTTACTAATTCTTATCACTTACATTAGCCCATAATTCTTGTCTGAGCCACGTGGCTCGGTACCTTTTTCGGCGAGGCAGTCACATCTTGCTTCCTCTGAGGCTGGGTCACCACTGCAGACTGCAGAATCCTCTTCCCAGAATTGTCCTGTTCTCATTGCCCCACCTCTACATCCTGCGTGGTCACCCCGCCTACACTTCCTGCCTGGCTACTGGCCAATAAGCATTTTATTAAACAAGAACAAGAAACAAATGTTTACAGGGTAAAACCATTGTTCCACAGAAAAAGATCATAACTGAGTTTTTTAAAAAATTAACTCCTATTACCCCAGTTGCATTCAAGCTGACCTTATCTACGTATCTATGCACACACACACACACAAGCACATTTATCTTTATGTATAAAAAGAAATGATGCTGTTTTCCAATATATAATTAAACATATTTTTTTCATCTCATTGGGCCACAAAAATTAAGTGTATCTGCTCTATTTTTTTCTTTTTGGGCATATTACAATTCGATTCCTTTTTTTTTTAATTCGATTCCTTTTTAATAACAAGTATTACCATGGCACTCACCATTTTCTATTCTGTTTGAAGTTGTGGGTGGGGCATATGGGTGAAATCACTGGGGCTGTCATTTCAAAATTAAGATGGAGGATTTATGTGCCCCAAACTTTCATTTCTGTTCATTGGATTTATTCAGAGTGTCCTTCCTGAACGCCTTGGACTCTGGATGTCAGGAACTGTGTTGCATTGAGGTTAATGTCTCAAGTGCAGGTCAGAGTGAATTTCTCAGGTCCCCAAGTAGTGGGACACCAGAAGGAACAGCGGCACTGCAACTCCTCTGTAATTCAGTCATCTTCCGTGAAACAGTGAATTCAAAATTGTAGTCTGTGCTGGGAAGGCTCAGCCTGTATTCAACTCAATCTCATGCCCTCTAATGGGAAATTATCCTGGAGACGAGTACAGTTCAACAACCTGCTCCCTGGCTGGATAATTGAGTAGGGCAAGGTATAACCGGGCAGGGGGCCAATCTGCATTTAGATAGCAACACATATATAAGAAGCCAAGATGATAAAGTTTTTTTTTGGAGACAACATAATTTTACATGTGCAGAGAACTGTTAAAACTATTCTTGATATCATACTACAAAGACCAGTTTCTCATACTTGTTTTCAAGAACATAGGAAAACTAAAATAAATACTCGTCTTCACCCCAAAATTGCAGAGAGCTAACTACCTTACTTCTGAGAACTCTACAGAGATTATAGCTGTCAAAATGACAACATGTGAAATCTCTTCCAGCTCGTGAGATTTAAATTTCTGTGATGCAGCGCACTGAGCTGGCTACCTGGGAATCTTGGTTTTCTTATTGACTGATTGTATCTATTATGAGATAGCCTTGGAAGGAGTCAACACCTCTTGTGGCAGTTACTAATTGTTCCCCCTGGAAACAATGCTGCTCGTCAGCTCTTCTTCCCAATACTGTTGTGAGAGTCATCTGAATGCTACAGTGTCTCTGAAACTGTTGTGTCCTAGCACAGACTGGCATCGTGGCAACGATCCTATAACCTGGTGTCAGCAGGGGTCACCCCTGAGCTCTCCAAAAGATGAACAGGAGCATTTCCATATCCTGCCAAGCTTTGCTGCTCAAAGAGCATAGGGTGGGCAGCAACGGTGATGTTATCTGGGAGAAATGGGAGCAAAGCTAGGCCCATACAAACTCTATTGAAAAGGAACATGCATTTTAAACTTGATGAGTTTATCCTTTGCAAGTAACTGGGATGATCAAAAACCAAGACTTCCTTACCCAATTACTAGCAAAGACCACATTTGGCTTTCAAACAGTAATTTGTAAGAATCTGATTCATAGGATCAGTGAAGTTCTTTAAAACTACCCAATCAAGTGGAGTCTAGTGCTAATGGCCTATAAGCACTTGAGAAGCAGAAGCCGGAAAATCTGAGTTCAAGGGCAACCTTGGCTATATATTCAGCTACGACCTCAAAACAGCAAAAGAATGTACTCAGATCCACTTTACTGAGCATTGTTAGCAAATGTAGCATTCCAAATGAGGCCTTAGTTAAAAGAGTAATGATTTGAAGTCTGTCTCCATAAAAAAGAACACATTCTTATGGAATCTATGCAAATAATTGCATCCTGAAATTAGTTTTTGTCCAGCAGAGAAGAAAAGACACTATTTATAAATGTTTTCAGGTTACCACTGAGCAACTTTCTCAAGTCTGGGCAACTTGAGAAATGGAGGAAGTTTTTTTTTTTCATATACCTAGGAAAAAGTAACATTAGACCATAAATAACAGTTCAAGCATCAGCAATCCTCCAGGCTCACATAGTCTTACGCAGCTAATTTTCATTCTGCTCATCTCGAGTTAACTATCTCCTAAACCCATCAGTTTCCTGGTTGAAATGTATGAATTCCCTTTCATGGTCTCAAAGGTATGTACCCAGTGTTATCAGATGTGCACACCAAGAATTGTGCAGTGCACAGCCCTTACAAAACAGCCTTCTTCATTGAAAACAAAGAGCTCCATTCTGTATTCCATGGTGGGTGCTCTGGGGAAATTAAAATGAAAACTCTCTGCAAAAGAAAAAAATGTTGACATTAGTTGTGGCTGGTACGTTACTGACATTTTCCAAAAGAAGAAGATCTGATGAAAGAGTTCATTGAGAGAATATCATTGACAATGAAGTTTGAGTATTTCTGTGTCATAGAAAACTAATGGATAAAAATGAATATAACTCTCCAAAAGCAAACCCCTTTCCAAGTAATGTATTCTAATTCTAAGAATTTTGACTGTACCAAGAATCCAGTTAAGAATACATCAAGATGGGGCTGGAGAGATGGCTCAGAGGTTGAGAGCACTGACTGCTCTTCCAAAGGTTCTGAGTTCAATTCCCAACCATGGTGGCTCACAACCATCTGTAATGAGATCTGGTGCTGTCTTCTGGCCTGCAGGCATACATGCAGGCGAAATATTACATACATAGCAAATAAATCTTTTAAAAAATACATCAAGACTATCAAGAAAGGGATTTATCTAAGTTTTGTTTGCCAAAAGTTTACCAAGACTGCCTGAACTCAAATTACTGAAAACATTTTTGGATTGGCTCCCATTGTTTAAAAAAGAACAAAAGTGCCATTTTTTTCATATTAAGAATGTTCTGTTCATTTTCCCTAACTTATGGGAACTTTATAAATATTCAATTTATATAAGTACTCTAAGCCAATCAGAATTAACTCCTCTGGGGATGTAGCTCAGAATGCTTGCCCAGAACACAGAAGCCCCAGGTCAACCCCCAGCCACATAAAATCGGGCTTAATGGTACAACACTATGACTCCAACATCCCAGCAGCAGAAGCCAAGGGATCAATTTGTAATTCAAAGTCATCCATGGTTACATAGTGAGTTCAAAGCCAGGTAAACATTTTTTCATCCAACTGGATACCACCACAGAGAGAAAAAAATTACATATTATCACAACAAAAGGCTTTCCTAAAATTCAGATATACAATCATATGAACACAACACAGAAAAGGCTTGCAATTTTGATTTTAATTTTTAGTCATGGGTTGAGCACAAACAAAACACTAAGTGTGCCAAAAAAAAGAGAGGGTAAACTTTTCCTAATGGATACAAATTCACTTGACTTCAAAGTAGAGTATATAATTACCTAAATAAAAACACTAACCAATCAATTCCCTCCATCTCTTACCTAAAAGAGGTAAGAGTTCTAGAAACTACTAATCTTGGCAGAGATCTCCAAGTATTCAGACCACTGGACCAAAAAATATGGTACCAGAAAGCAGGAGAGAAATCAGCAAAAATCCACATTGAATCTGTATTATCCTGAATGCGGACCAGGGCCTACAGCACCGTACCAGAAGCAGGACTCACCATTCTGTCCCTTTACAGCCAGGCTGCAGCTCAGAGAGCTTGGGGAGCCCTTAATATCTGTGAGCAGTAAGTGAGACCCACCTAAAAGACCAAGTCAACCCACGTCACAACACCAAAGATACGACAGACAAAAATGCATGGGGTAATTAAGGACATGATTATATTCAAGCTATTTCTATAGGGATCACATTCGTTAGTGAGGAAAATCCCAAAGAAAAGGAAGAGGGCTCAGGTTTTATAGGAGCAAATAAATAAGAAATTATGGGAGCCTCGTGGGAGGCGAGGGGAGGGTGGAGAGGAGTTTATCTCGCAACTAACTGGTAGGCTTTTCTTTATGACATCTCTTTCCCAAAACCCAAAAGGAATATGAAATTTTTTTTAACTCTTTCTGCTTCACAAAAGCACAGAACTCAGGCACAGCGCCATGCTGTGATTGACAGTCTTTATGAAACTTTAGGAAGACTGGAAGTGTTGAGAGGGGGTGCAGACCTCTTAAGATAAATTCATTTTCCCCTCACAAGGTAACAAGTCTGGAGCGTTCTACTCTCTTCAGACACGTGTGTGTGATTGGAACTCTCTGCCTTTGAGTACTTTGATGCTGCTGTGATGTTCAGTCCACTCCAGTGGATTCCATTTTGTCTTTGCTACCCTTCCCTCTGAAGGAAAAAAATAATTTAACATCTTGTTACAACAGAGAAATTCTGCTCACAATTTTTTCAATACAAACAGTCGACTCAGCTCTGGGCCTCCCTCTGCTGAGTAAAGATTTGGACAAAGCTCCAAAATGCCTACTTGCCAAGCTCTCAATAAACTTACACAACACGGCACCGTCCACCTCTCTTTGGGCTGGGGTGAGTAGGAAGGTTTCACTCTTCCAAGAACCCCAGAAGGGAAAATTATATAAAACACAGAAGACCTGCTGGTAATTGGAGTTGGCAAGAGAAGTGGTTTGCCAAAGAAGCCCAGAATTCTCGTTTCTCCATCTGTGTCTCCCTCTCCCATTGCCCTCCGACACTCCCCAGTTCGTCTTTCATTTCTCACACAGCCCTCCATGCGCAGGCTGTCTTAGACTCTACCCCAAGCAGTGTGTACTGAAACACACTCTCTTCATCCCCAAACTTAGCAAACTACCAGTCAGGAAACATTCGCATAAATTAGTTCTGTCAAACACGGTTCAGGCAATTTCAAGAACAGACAATGGAGAAACATTGCATCTGGAAACATTCTTCCCAATTAGCAGGGTCCACAAGGGAATCTTGGCTCTTCTGTTGATTTCCAGCTACACAGCCTGGTGCACATGCTGATTCTCAAGTATTCTCACCTATGTCGGGGTGGGGGGGTTGTTTCTTTCCTTCTTCATTCTTCCTCCCTCTCCCTCCCAGCTTTCTGAAAACCTGTCAGAAGTCCCCACTCTCCCATCAGTCTCCGTTTCTGTGTTACATCTCATCTATACAGAACATCTCCACTGCCGGGAAAGACCTGCAAGTCACCAGCAGACTGAACTGAGACATGATGAAATATTCAGCCAGGAGGTAGGACTGGGACACTCTGCTTGGCTTTGGGTCTATGTCACCTTCTAGAAGTCTACTTTAGTATTTCTATGTAGGACTTTGTTTGGAAACACTTGCCTCTTTCAAGGTTATTTTTCTAGTCACAAGGATGAAGCTACAAGTATTTACACCATAAAACAGGACTAGATAAATAACACCTATTCAGTAGATGGGTTTTAATGTCACAACTCTTAAACACTAAGTATATGACCCTTTCAGCCCTTCCCAAAATCAGAGCAGCCTAGAGAGATTATGACAGCTAGAAAGGATGGACACAATCCTAGAAGCTGGCATTTAGAAAGCAGCCAACCCCTCCTCTGGCTCTGCATCACCACGAGGGGTTTTATACGTCATGTATTTTATTCCAACTGCTAATAAATCAACTAGAGCTTTATAGAATAAATTTCTTTTCTGGGCAAGCTTGCAAATGAACTAACTTAACCAAGCAATTTCGTTGTTTTTAAGTGTAAAAGGATATTTAATGAAATGTTGTTAAAGTAAGCAAATATTTTGCATATTTTGGCAGCAACAGATTAACTACAGTATATGTTCTTTTTCTTTAGTGATTATGTTCATGTTCTTTGAAAAGTAATAGTTGAAAGGGTAAGGGGATAGGAGGGCCCTTTGGCATTCCTGTATGACCATGACTTTGAAAATTGGAGAATTACTACCTTAAAACACAGCTGGCCAAAAATTCCTTACTCTTAGTAAATATAGGGGAAAATGCCATGTTAAGAACTAGTACAAAATTTGTCCCATACAAGACTTTACGTGACTGTGGAGATTGTGTAGCTTAAAGAGCTTCATCGCTGTAAAAGCTGCAGGATCACAGTGCGAACTCTAAGTCAAATTCTGGTGAAAAATTGTCAGAACACCAGAGTGTGCAGCACCCATGCCTCCTCCAGAAGCAATGCTTCCTCACCTCTTGGCTGTGCACCCTTTCTACATTCCAGATTTTTCCAAACACAGATGATCAGCCAGTCCTTACAGTGGGCTTCTCATCTTGACATTTCCTTTTAAATATTTAAGTACAATTATCAAACATAGCATATACAAAAGAGAGCATCAGTGTTCACCTCCATGTGTGCACTCAGGCATATGTGCCACACCTTGATCATTGTCACTTCATCTCATGATGCCACCCAGGTCCTGATACCAAGAACCCAAAATGAGATGATATGATTTTAGTCTGACCCTGCCCCTTTATCTTAGTTTTTCACATGCGCATGCACACACACACACACATATACACACACACACACACACAAACCACCACTACACACCACACACAAATATAGACACATGTGGACACACCACAAGTTCTGAAAACCCCCGATCTACTTATTCACCCCCTCTTTACATCACCCTGGCCCAAGGACTGCTACACTGTCCTCCTGACTTTCCAGCTTCCGTTCTTGAACACACCTACAGGACATTGGTCTATAAATTGGCACAAGGCTGCATGCCATGGAGAGCTAACAAATTTGCAGCCACCAGTTGAACACAGGGTGAGAAAACAAACACACCTTATGGATACTGTGAGGTGCCATGGTGTGAACATCTGCCCTGTGCCCTATGCAGCCTGCCAGTGTGATGCCAATTAGCCTACAAAAGTTTCTGAAAAGTTTACAATTGATTCTAGAAAACTGGGAACAACTAGCTCCAACCCACTACTCGCAACACAGCAAACCCATTTTTAGTTTCCAGTTCCAGAAGATTTGATAACTTCATCTACCAAGGAGCCAGGTCACTGGATCCACTGGATGTTCTTTTACCTCAGAGAAAAGCACTCATGCTTTGACATTTTTTACTGATGATGAATAATTATGTCCCTTATTTTATTAATGCTTTTGCTTTTCAACATGCATAAGATGAACAACCTATCCCTTTGAATGCCTACTTTGTGCGGGGCATCTAATTTTATATTCATTAATTTTCACAGCAATTCTGGGATCTCAAATAACTCATAGCTCTTATAATTAAGTGGTTGTACTGAACCCTCAAACTTCTTTTATTCTTGCAGAAAAACAACACTTCTTAGCAATTGCTAGTCTGGTGTTTTCCTTGGCATTAAATTAAATAAATAGTAGATTCGCTCATTCGTTTTGTCGTCTCTCCTCTAGACCATGACTTGCTAAATGACTCCTTTCTGACTAAGAAATATTTATGGGACTCCAGGTATATGAGTATATAAAAGAGGTACACAAATCAAACATTTGCTGATAATAAATCATGAAGAAATTTATTTTACAGTAATTATTTGGTATGCATCTATTTTATCATTTACTAAAGATGGGAGCAAATTGACATACTAATGGGATGGTTGTGCTTGTTTATTTTTAATGTAAGATTAATTATTAGCTGAACATTTGATGCTGTGGAATGTCGACATCTTCAACATTTTTCATAGTTGATTGATATTTTGATTTAATAATCATCATTGCTGAGTACATCACTTTCATTCAATTATTGCAAGCTAGAGAAAGCTAAGTAGTGCCCACTTTTCTCTGAACAGCACACCCCCTTTTACCTGTTAGTAATGGAAGCCCTGATAGCTTCATCTACCACAGAGCCATGTAAATGCATAGCGCAGAATGGGAACAGTATCTTTAGGGGCATTTCTAAAAAAGAAATTCTACCCTAATCTCAAGCCAAAATGCATTTCATGGGTTGTGAACTTTTTTATGGACTTCAAGTCACCAATCCAAACAACAATTTTTAAAACCAAATGCTCTAACATTATACAATTCAAGCATATGCTAATTTGATGCCTGCTGAGTTATAATGGTGAGAGAATGGCAAAAGTCTTTGTCAACACCAAACCACTATTTTTCCAGAAGATCACATATGTTTGGACTTGAAGAAGAACCCTGACATGTATAAGGTAAAATAGTCTGTAATCTGGGACAAGGTGTCTTCAGCAACGTGTGTTGGTATTGCACGGCCTGGCAGCGTGAACTGCAGAAACTCATATTACATGTTAAGAGACAGGGCTGCCATGAGGTTGTATGGTGCACTCAGGTGAGTATGGTCAGAACTATCTCAGGATCTTTAGTATTTGATTTTTAATTAATTATTTGTAGTCACCTACTCAGAAACCTCTATTGTTGCAATATTTCTCATGATCCCCCGGGCAGCTGCATGATTCCATAAGGCTTCGAAGCCCATAGTTTGGTAAGTCACATTTTAATATGTGCCATAATGAGGCTTAAATTTTAACAAATTTCCTTCTAAAGAAGGATAAGATTTCCACATTACTTTTTTCATTGTGAAAATACCCACAAAGATTGGCATCAAATAATTCCCACACACACAGGGTACAAAAAGCTCATTTCAACCCCATCACACACACCCCAGCCTTGGTTCACAATGGAAAGAACGGAAGGCAGCTGAGGTGGGACACACGTGGTCAAGGATGGGGAGGCTGCTCTCTCCTCTCCTAGGGTGAATTTTCCTCCCTTAATAAATGTGGCCCATCTGTCCACATAGCTTGACAGATTTTATTAAAATTCCCATACTGAAAATTTATTTATCTACAAAGCACTTCGCAAAATAACCTCTCTCCAGAGACGTCGTTATGAATACAGCAAACACAGCCAATTTTTAAAAATAAGCCAAACTATTATTATCTGCTTTTATCTGGCCAAGTGAGCCTCGGTTCTTCCATCAGTACTGAAAGCATGCTTTTTGAACATATTAGAATAAGGGGGCTCTGCAAGCGAACTTTTTTTTTCCAGTTTGGCTGCCTGGTTTTGGTCCAAAATAGATTCAGCCATTTTTACCACACAGTGATTCCTGTCACCTTTCAAGGTGATGCTAAAACTGACCACAATGACTTAAAAACACCTTTATTTTTCTGTTTCTGTTTGGGCTGTCTCTGATATTCTCTCTATCAAAGACAGTTCTCTTTGTAGGTTTACCTTCCAAATACTCATGATCTGCAAATGTCAGAGCATGGAGAATGAACTCGAACCGTCCCTGCATTTTATGAATGAGCACTCCACAGCGAGGGCTCACCTGCGTCTCTAGGGCGGTAACCCCGCCACAGAATACTCACATTATAAAATATACTCTTCTTTATATGATGTTTCGTTGTCCTGGTGCTGGCATGCTTATCAATCTTATGCATTTTGGGGGATTTTTATAAACGATACCCTGCCAAACTTCACCTTCCTGATTCTGCTGCTTGAATCTTTTCCCATTATCCGCCTTATTTTGAATGATTCTGACCGACACTTTGAGACACTTTTCATCCTTAAATATTATTACCAACTAAAAATTCTAAACTATAGGCTCTAAGAAAATAAATCTAAATAAGAACTTTAGGATACAGTTGTATCCGCCAGGAATCATCACAGGAAGAAGGGCTTCAGTAGATCCGCGTTCGCGCAGGCAAAGGGTACAGGTTCAGAAGAAAACAACCCACTGCAGAGACACAGCTGGTCAACGTGGAATCACAAGAAGGCGGAAGCACCTGGTTTGAAAAGAAGAAACGTTGATTTGAGAAGAGTAAAATAGAGACGCTCAGCTCAGCTTCTCCACTTCAGCAAGCAGGGTGTGAGTCTCGGGCTATTTGGAATCTGCAGCGAATATATCCGCAGGCTATGCCTCCTCCAAACTGCGTGTCTTTTATATATCTAAGTGCAGCTAGTGCTGCCCTTTTGAGCGTGGTGCAAAGCTATCCACTGAAGTGTGGGAAGCCTACCAATGGCCACATCCTCAATAACAAATGGCTCTTCTTTCTCACAGCTGACTCCTTAGTACAGCATGGGGAACGGATAGCACCTGCCCCATCTTTGCTGGGGTTTTGGTTGGCTTGATCTTGTATGGCTCTTGTGTAGGTAACCACAGCTTCTGTGACTTCACAAGTGGGACAGCAATGTCATGTCCAGAAGATGGTTTTTCACAGCACTCTTTCCCAACTTTCAACTCTTATTCTATAACTCCTCTTTGGTAATTAGGGCTTAACACAATATTTAGGGTTTAGAGCCAGGCAGTGGCGGTGCATGCATTTAATCCCAGCACCTAAGGAGGCAGAGACAGGCAGATATCTGTGAGTTTGAGGCCAGCCTGGTCTACAGAGTGAGTTCAAGGACAGGTTCCAAAGCTACAGAGAAATCATGTCTCGAAATGCCGCCACTCCCCCTCCCCCCGCAAAAAAAATTGAGGGATTAGCCCTCAGTCTCTTCTTCCTTGCACCTTGGCTAGCTGCAGCTCTGTCCATTGACTACTGTGCAATGAAAGAGGCAGCTTTTCTCACCAAGCCTGACGGCAGCCCGGCTCTCTAAGGATCATGCACTGAGCTATCACCGACCCCACCGGCCTCGGTAGCATTTTCAAAAGGTGCCACACTGGCTGTTTTTTTTTTTTTTCCTAATTCCCAACCTTCATCAAAACAAATGTTAACACTGCAGATGTCTTACATGTATGTGTACATGTATATGCTGGTGTGTGCTGTAAATATCTATCATTTATATGTAAACATTAAGAAGGACTTTCTTTTTTTGAAAGGCAACACTGGCCCCCGGTGAGGATCCATGACTTACACATATCCCTAGTTAGTGTTTTCTTATTTTCCCTTCCTTACTTTTTCTATTATTTATATTCATAAAAGCGGACACAGAAAATGAACACATATATTAACATAGCCATAATTTCATATAAAATTACATTTGCTAAGTATATAATGCTGCAATTAATATACTTAATTTTTTGCCCCTTTCCAAGAAAAAAAAATGAATGTGCCAAACAGAAGTGTCACACTCTTTAGAAAACATGGAAGCCTGAGGGCAGGCTCTTCCTGGGTGAAGACCAGCCTGAGGGCAGGCTCTTCCTGGGTGAAGACCCACGCTATTTCATTACACCCACCGCAGATTCTCCGCCTCATTTGAAGAAATAAGTGTCTATGATGAATCTTTCCTTATAAGTTAGCTGGAAATTATACATCTACATAATTGAATCATCAGGACTTATACACACACAATGTCATAAATGATCAGTTTTCACAGGTGGAGACCCGGGCACACAATTCTCAGCAACATTAATCAGTATAACCTGCCTACAACCAGAAAGTAATCAGGTTTTATCCCCATTCTTAAAAGACCGGGTGTTTTGCTCTTGATAATTAAGGTGGGCTCAGTGGTCTTCATAGATTCAAAGCTCAGTCTCATCTGTAAGAAGTCTCTCATGAGGATCTTGCAGGAGAACCATCTATGATAGGAATGGCCTCGCTCTGGCAGCTAGGCACTAATCCTCCCATAAGGATTTATTTGAGCTTTTTAGAGTCGATAAGGCGTTTATAGTATTCATCTTGACAAGATCTTAAGTGGTTTCTTCTAAAATCCATTTTTAAAACAAATTTGTTTTATATATTTAGATATGTGCATGAGATTTTTGTACGAAGAAGCCATTCCATGATTTTTTTAAAAATGCTTAAATTTACTGCCACTTATTGAAAGTGATCCTCTCCTTCCTAATGACTGTGATAGAGATATATAAAACTGAATGTCCCCATAAGGGAGCTCATGGGTTTTATATGGGAACAAGAAATGACAGAATGTTAGACACAGCAGCCCTCACAAGCTCACAAGCCGTCCTTTTAAAGGGACAGAGATGGGAACAGACAATCCCCTAGACTTCTAAGAGCAGAGTGGGCATTTGTCTTGTTAAAGTGGGGGAGACGGAAGAGAGCTATAATAGCAATATCTTCTTAATTATTATGAATGGAGCATCATAAACACACTAGTTGCAGGGAAAAAAATACGATCCCCCCGCCCCATCTTCAATTCCAATCTTCATAGTTTCAGGTACTCACAGTTGACCGTGTCTGAGGGAAGCAAAAAATCCCAGAAACAAGCAATTCATAAATATTAAACAACTGCCATAGTATATTGTTACAATTGTTTCTTTTTAATGTTAGTTATTATTACTAATTCACTATGTCTAACATAGTAAATTATCATGAGTATGTATGGCTTGAAAAACCCTAGTAGCATAGACTTCACTAACACGTGTGGTTTCAAATGCCCATTGCAGATCTTGCATGATATACACTGAAGATAAAGGAGGACTCCTATAAAAATGGCTCACTACCAGACCTGGAGAGATGGCACAGTATTTAAGAGCACTTGTTGCTCTATAGAAGACGTACGTTCAACTCTTAGCACCCACATGGTAGTTCACAGCCAGCCATAAGTCTACTTCCATGGGATCCAGTTCCCTCTTTTGATCACTGTGGGCACAAAGCATGCATATGTTACATAATTATGCACGCAGGCAAGACATTCACTGATCCTTCAGGGTTCCTGCTTCATGAAAGAGTATGCAAGACATTCTGCAGAATACAGAAGAAAGTAACTGAACAACTGTCTTTAAAATTTCCTGCTTCATGGAAATGTCTGCTGGATACTATGAACCTATAGGCTGGAGATGGATGCCCCAACAGTACAAAAAAACTTTGGGTGACTGTCCAGGCAGGGAGATGTCTCTGTCATTTCTAGAGTTTGGAAGTTGCTTATTTCTTGTTTACTTAGGTAATATTTTATCCTTCTGGAGTTTTTGATGGAGTTGAAGAATAGATAGTTAGTTATAGTAATAGTTTTCCATTGTTATGATAAAAGATAAAATAGATCTAAATATTGTAACTGTAATTCTTGCTTGATAACTGTTTTGTTATATGTAATGTTACTATGTTAATTAAAGCCTTCTCTTTTGTTTAAACAGAAAAAGGGGAAATGGCATAGGAGGTGCTTCTTC